>APFE031759323.1:0-50673 GCA_000404065.3 Pinus taeda | reverse complement strand
GTGGTTAACCCATATCATGTAAGGGACCACAAGTAGTTAGTAATAGTGTAATGGGCCCATGGTATTAGTCGATGGTATAAGGGAACCATGGTAATAATCCATGGTATTGTATGTATGAGGCCTATATAGAGGCTAGAGACTCCACATGGAGGGATGTGAAGGAAGATTGTATGTACAAGCATATGGCTTGTGGACTGTTCTCCTTCCTTAAGGAGTGAATGTATGGTGTTGCCCTACCTTAAGGGTTTGATAATAAGGAAGCATTTCTATCTATTCCGATCTTGTTATTCTTGGGTTTATTTATATTTTCATATATTTCTGGGTTAGATCTACAACAAGTGGTATCATTTCATATTATTTCTGGGTTTATTTGCATTGTCTTATATTTTCATATCAGATCTATAATATTTCCGGGTTATATCTACAACAAGTGGTATCAGAGCTACAACAAAAGAAGACAACTCCTCAGTCTTCTAAAGAGGCTATGTGTCTTGCACATCAAGAGAAGAATCTTGTTCAATATTCTTCCAGAGGAAGAGCTGGTCGAAGAGGAAGAGGAAGAATAAATTTCAGAGGCGGGGGGGCAGACACTCACAAGAAGAAAAGTCAGATTTACATTGCATACATTACATAAGAGATGGATCACATGATGCATCCACATGCAAGTTGCCTTGGGACAAAATTGAGCAGGAAAGAAACCAATCCAAAGGTAAAACTAACGACACAGAGAAAGTTAAAGCACCTGAATCCACTCACTATGTTGTGGCACATTGTAATATTGGAGTAACTGAAGACTTATTTAATGCTTCACTTTCTTCTTGGAAAAATGATTGGTTGCTTGATTCAGGAGCAACTTGCCACATGAATTTCAAAAGAGATTTTTTAGAAGAATTTACTCACAATGTTGACGTAGTAGTATACTTTGTAGGAAAATTAAAACTCAAGCCATTAGGGCTTGGCACAATCAGGCTTAAATTGCCTGGCTGTTCAGACTTTCTTCTGAATCATGTTTTATATCTCCCACAGCTGAGGAGAAACTTGTTGTCCTTGTTACACATCTGCCAGCAGGTACACTCCATTCACATGTTTGATTGCAAGGTTGAGGTAAGAAAAGCATCATACCACTCACTTATCATGATAGGGACAGAAGAAGAAAGGCTTCTCAAGTTGTAGGGTACCTCTACTCATGCACAAAATTTCTCATACAATTGTCATGATGATGAAGGTACATTTCCATCAAGTTTATTATGGCATGCTAGATTTGGAAACTTGAACTATGATAGCCTCCGCTTGTTGAATAAAAATGGTGTTATTGGTTTGCCTACAATTCTTAGGAAACTTAAGCAATGTGATGCTTGCATTCTAGGAAACCATAGAAAATAGTATTTTCATGATTCACATTCCAAAGAACATAGAAAAATTGAACTCATTCATTCAAATTTATGTGGTCCAATGTTTGTTCCTTCTGCAAATGGAAATAAATATATGATGACATTTATTGATGACTACACTAGAATTTTTTGGGTTTATTTATTGAAGAACAAATATGATGCTTTTCAAACATTCAAGAACTTTCATACATGGATTGAAAATTATGCACAATCTCATATTGGCTCTATTCTCACTAATAATGGAAAATAATACACTTAAAATGAATTTGAAAACTATCTTAGCCAACATGGGATCAAACATCAAACAACTATGTCTTATAATCCCCAACAGAATGGAGTAGGTGAAAGAATGAATAGAACAATCTTAAATATGGTGTGTTCCATGATGTTTTTCAAAAATGTAAAATTGATGTTTTTGGTTGATGCAGTTCTATGTGCTGTATATGTAAAAAATAGATTTCCATCTAATGCTATTAGAAATAAGACTTCTTATGAAATGTGGTATGGACACATTCCTTCAGTAAAGCATCTTAGGGACTTCGGTTCCACATGTTATGCCTTGTTACCAAAGGTACATAGAAACAAACTTGGTGCAAGAAGTCATATGTGTATCTTCTTGGGGTATTCAAACAACTGCAAATCATACTGTCTCTATGATGAAGTCAATAAAAAGTTTGTTGTATCTAGAGATGTAATATTTCTTGAATCATCCAAAACTGACAATGTTGTTGAGCAGCAACTTGATCGCTTGAATAGATTCACAAATGTATGATCATTTCAAGAATTTGATAATCAGATTCTACATCTTGAAGGGGGAATTCCTATACTAGATCAACTTGTGGAATCTTCTTCTAAAGCACTCTCTCCCTCGCAAGAAACTCCAACAACGGATGATACTTTAGATGATGTGATTGATAGAATTGGGAGACTGAATATTGATTCAAACCCAACTTAATCAACTCAGTAGTCTAGACCATCTCAAAAAGGTCCCCAAAGTGGCTGACAAAGACACTTGAAAGTGTTCATCCTGATGATGTTGGAAAGACAAGAACTAGAAATTCAACTCGGAAAAATGGAGGTGATGTAGATGACTCTGATTCACCTGTTGATATGGGTGTTTCTTATGATTGTGAATTGAATTTTCCTACAGATTTTGAACCAACTTCCTTCAAAGAAGCTACTTCTCATGATGAATGGAAAGAAGTGATGCAAAAGGAGTATTATGTTTTGATAAAGAATGGCACTTGGAAGCTGGTTGATCCTCCATTGGGAAGCAAACCAATTGGCTGCAAGTGGGTCTACAAGAACAAGTATAAAGATGATGGCTCACTTGAGAAGCACAAATCTAGGCTCGTGGAAAAAAAATTTTCACAAAAGGAAGGGGTTGATTATGAGGAGACTTGTGCCCCCACAACAAAATGGGCTACCATCTAGACACTCTTTTCCTTAGTAGCTCAGAACGGTTGGAAAGTCCATAAAGTGGATGTAAAAACTAATTTATTGAATGGATATATAAAAGCGAATGTTTTTATGTCCCCAAACAACATAAAGTATGCAAACTTGTAAAAATCCTTGTATGGTCTCAAACAAGCACTGTGAGCCTGGTATGAAAAACTAACTAAGGATCTTTTGAAATTCAATTTCAAACATTATGATCTTGATGATGCAACATTGTTTGTCAAGAAAGTTGGAAACACATTTGTATATCTCGTGTTATATGTAGATGATCTTTTGATGACAAGGAACAATGGGAGCTACATTGCATCCATAAAGAAGGAATTGAGGAAAGGTTTTGAAATGACTGATTTGGGCTATGTTCATTACTTGGTATAGAAGTAACTCAACATCTGAAGTCCATATTCCTTTCTCAAAAGAAGTACATTGGAGATATTTTGAATAGGTTTGGCATGGATGAATGCAATCCTCTAACTACTCCAATGGAACAAAACTTAAAGCTCACATCCATTGAAGGAAAATAATTTAAGGATGCAACAAAGTATAGATAGCTTGTAGGAAGTCTCAACTACCTGACTACTACCAGACCAACTATTTTGTTTGTTGTTAGAATCCTCTCCAGGTTTATGCAAAAGCCTTGTGAGGGACATTGGACTACTACAAAAAGGGTTCTAAAGTACTTGAAGGGAACTCAAGAATTTGGACTCAAGTATACAGAGGTGGGTGACTTCAGCTTGACTGGATACTCTGATTCAAACTTCGATGGAGGCAAAGAAACTGGGTATCTACTTCTTATTATATTATGAGTCTTGGATCAAGAGTTGTCTCTTGGAGATCACACAAACAATTGATTCTAGCAGATTCCACAATAGAGGTAGAAAATGTGGCAGCAACTGAGGCAACAAAATAAATTGTGTGGTTCAGGAAAATTCTGGAATATTTGTAGGTAAAATAAGTAAATTTGACTCCACTCATGATTAACAATACCTCGGCAATAAACTTTGCCAAGAACCCAAATTTCCATGATTGAACGAAGCACATCAATACAAAATATCATCTGATTCGACATCATGTTGAGGCCAAAACAATCCATCTTTTCCATTGTTCCATGAATGAGCATATTGCAGACATCTTCACCAAAGCGCTTAGAAGAGAAAAGCTTGAAAGATTCAGAACACTACTTGGAATCACCAACATCCCTTCAGATTAAGGGGGGTGTTGACACCTAATCATATGGATTGAGCGAACAACTATAAATAGTGTAAATAAATAATAGAGAAAGTGGAGAGTCATCGGGAGATGAAATTCAACAGTGACTCCCTCATGTATATAATAATGAACAACCTAAATGAAAAATAATAATCTCATTTGAGGAGTTACCTCCTGGCCTGACATATATATATACTAATTCTCCTTCTTTTCTATAATAGTTTCTTTAATATTTAAAATATTTCTTTAAAATTATTTTTCTTTTCTTTTTTATTTTTATTTCCTTTCGTTTCTTTTAAGGCCTAACAGAAAAATTGAGAATCTTAAAGCATTGTGTAGAGAAACAATTTGATCAAAATGGCAGTGAACTTGACGGAGAGTTGATGGCCAAAGGTTGGATGATGGATAGCAGACTAACTGTTGACCTGTAGAAGACTCCAAACCTTCGAGTGTGTAGCAAAATTTTGGCCAATGGCTATGATCAGAGAACGTGGCTGTAATACCAATATAATGAACAAAGTTTGTTTATGCTCTAATACCAATGTAATGAAAAGGGTTTGTATATGTAGTGGATATTCAGAATGTCTAGAATATGTGAGTATCCATTATAGGACAAATAACATTTATATAGAAATGTTTTAATATAATAGATATTAGATATATGTGATTCCAAATGAAGGTTTTCTTACATACCTAAGCAGGTGCACCTTCATGAATGGTTATGCCCCTAGAGACATGTCTCTTCAATATACTAATGATTTTTTAATTAATCATTATTTATGATTATTATTATTTATGTTATTTATATTATTATACATTATATTAGTAACATTGTTTTCCTCTTCAAAAAGGCTTTGTCCCCAAAGCCTATTGTTGATAAGGCATGCCATTTGTTTCTTTGTCTTGTAATCTATTTGTATAGTTCAAAATTATTCGAGTTGTCATCTTTAGTGATACATGATGATGGGATCCTCTGAGTGCTAAAAAAAATTGTTGAACTGAGAAGGGGTCGTCATCGTAAATGAATATTATGTGGAACTTTGCAATCATTTGATAGTTGGGATAAACTGCCATCATAAGACTAGATTTTGTAGACATCAATATTCTTCGAAACACAACTCTATAATTTTTGTTTTGAGTGATACAAATACACAAACGGATTGAGACATCTAATTTTGTTAGTCAAATGTTAATAAGGGGTTCTTGTGATTTGATATCTACTGATCTTATTTGTGGAAATTTCTTGATTTACTTGAGGTATATGATTTCCTTCATGTATGGAAGTCGCTTGGTTAATTGATAGATCTTCATTTGAAATTTCCATTGTCTAAACTTCAATATTTAAATATGCTTTTACTTCAACTACTTTTTCATGTTTTTGAGTTGTGATATTGAGTAGATTTGTATTTGTTCTCTTTTCTTCAACTTGGATTGTTATGTCTAAGACTTTGATAATTCTTTCATGACAAGTTCTTCTAATTTGTTTTTAATGGTTTTTTCCATTTTTAAGTTTCTTAATTTGAGTAAGCAGACTTTGATTATGGTTTTTGAGACACACAAGTGCTTTAGGTTCTTATTCATCTGTTGAAAAATGGAACTACATGTCACCTTTCCTACTTGGCACTTAATCATGCCACTTCACATCTCTATCTCTCTCTCCTCAATGAAACTTGTACCCTTCTCTCTCTCTTAATGGATTCATTGTACTCCTCTTACACTCTTTGATGCACATTAAAGACTTGCCATAGCACCCCTCTTACATGCATTAAAGAATCGTCATAAAATATTCCACTAACACACTCTTCAATGCATATGCTAGACTCTCTCTTTCAAGGCATGTGTACCTCGTTTATGGCATGAGTTACAAAGGCAAGTGTCCCTCCTTAATGGAATGAGTTACAAAGGCATGTGTACCTACCTAAATGGCATATGTAGCTCTCCCTCAAGGCATGTGAGTTACTCCTCCTTCATGACTCAAACTCCTTTCTCCTCCTATATATATGTGTCTCTCATCTTCACTCTTACTTGTGCATTGTGAAAGGAGAATTTGAATTTGTGAACGAGAGAGTGGGAGAGACTACAGAAGGATTGAGAGAGTGAGAGAGAGACTTGGAGAGTAAAAGAAGAGCTTGGTGAGGCACAGTGATTCAGTGTTTACATCAACTATTTCTATTAGAGATCTTAAGATTTGGGTGAAATTCTTCATTTTCTCATTGTATTTTGTTTCTCTGTTGAACAATTGACTTCTAATAGAAGAAGAATCTGCTTCTGTTTTCACCATGTGGCTTTTTCCCTGATCATTGAACCTAGATTCTCAGTTTCTCATTGTGTTCTTGGCTATCTTCTATTTTTCATATGGTTTATGTTCTATCTATAGTTGTTTAACTAATATTGCAATTGGAGAAAGTTTCATTTTTTAAGTAATCATTTCAGCATAGAACATCAATTTTCAACGTTAACAACCTTATTTTTAGTGTTTTGACGTTCAACCTTTTCATATTGTAAAATTCTGATTTGTTTTAATAACTTTTGATTAAAGTATTTCAAGAACAAATTTTCTTCTTCTTTCTCTGATAGACTCTCATTGAGTTTCTTCTTGGAACTTTCCTATTCTTTCTCTAATTTTTGTTTCTTAGCCTTAGACTTCCTGACTTGTGCATGTAGTTTCTAACTTTGATCTTTTAAATTAGAAGTTTCTTTGTGTTTATTGGATATGACTTCTTCAATATCCTTCTAATTCATTGATATTGTTTTTCTATTCTCTTTAAGCGTGAATTTCAAAATATCCTCAGACTCTTCTGACGAAGGCATTATCAATTCTACTTCTTTGTCATGTCCTAGAATGTGATCATCTTCTTATAAGGAAATTTTCGAGAAACTAGTGCTACTAGAATTAGGGTTTTATTTCTCTTTCTTGATAATTATTTGTGAATTACGTTGGCTTCATTTACTTCATTATTATATTATATTTCATCAATAAATTACCAAACTATGTGTGTATGAAGATCACAAGAACACGAGACACAAGATGTAGGCACTCAGCTAGGGCAAAACCCCTATATAAAGGAAAACCCAATAAAACTTATTCCTTTAGTAGTTAAGATGATATAATCCAAGACTCTTCGACCTAGACACAGACTTCCTCGAACCACCATGTCAGCCCTTCCTTCCAGCAACTTCGACCTTGCAGCAGCAGAACTTCGACCCAACAAATCTAGAATTTCGACCTTCCCAGCAGCAAAACTTTGACCCAACAAATCCAAAACTTCGACCTCCATCAGCTGAAATTCAACCCAGCAAATATCCCAGTAACTTTTTATAAAGAGAGAGAGATAGATAGCTCAAAAAATTTGACTTGTTCTTCTTCAGTAGTCCTTCCTTCTTCTCCTTGAACTTTGCACTTTTCTGCACTTCCTTCTTGTGTATCAAACTTGTTGAGTTGGTGAGAAAATAGATCGAACTGCACTTGTATATATAGCCTCTTATGTGGGTCGAATTTTCATATTGTAGGCCAACTTCATGAGGCAAGGGTTGACTTGGTGTGGAGGTGACAAATTACATATTTGACTCAATAACAATTCCTTTTATATGATTCAAAAGCCCAAGAAGGGTCTCATTAAATGGACACTGACTCTAATGACTTAATATAAAAACTAGAAGTCCTCAATGGGGACTTGTTGGAGCAGATGTAACTAGGTTCAGTCTTCATATATGTAATTTTTATATTTATACTTATTCAAGAAAAGAGAATTCAGGTTGTTATTATTTGTCAATGAGTTTCTTGCTCATTGAAAATACGTTAAGCACATTTTGAAGTGCTTCTAGGGAGTCAAAGTCAAAATGTAATTATGATGAGACCCTTTGAGGGCATGTTACATCATGTATGATTTCATACAAGGTCATGGGAATACCTTCAAGGTGAGTCAAATCCTCTCCTAGCAACAACGAAGTCTACAAGCAACAAAAATGTTGAATAAATGTTGAAATATAATGCAACTGCAAGTCGACCTAAGAAACTGTCAAGTTGGCTTAAAGGAGGAGGGATAGACCTCTATAAATAGAGGTTTTCCACTCGTCATTTGGACACATTCACAAGCTCTGAAATCTGCAAGTAATAGAAGCCTCTAAGGACTAAAAGAAGATGAGAAATTATGGAAAGAGCTCGTGAAATCATATGATAGAGTAGATGCAGGAAGGAAGTATGGTGAGGATAGCATAAAAGTATTTAAATTTGGTCATAACATTATTTTAAATTCATTAAATGATTTTAATATTTTACTAGTGTTAAATTAAATTGAATTAGTGTATGTTTCAGGACAAGGCCTCAAAGGCCAGACTTGTCAAATATCGTGCCACACATCACAATGGTCAAACAGGGTTAGAATCCTTAACATGAAAATTTGTAAGATATGTAATATATGAAATTATATATTTTTTAATTTTGCACAAAAAAGTAAATGATTTGATATTAATATATTTAACTTTTCCATCTTCCATGTCTTGACAGGAGTAACAATATGGCCATTATCCATCACAATATGAATTCAATATGATACAAGAAAAAAAGTGGCATGATTTTGTTATCTGGATGGAAAATAAGGTATCATTAGTTGACTTTCAATAAGTTAGTTGGATATTGTTATGTTAATATGTAAATTTTCATTTCAAGTGTTGAGTTGTTTATTTATGTGTAACTTGAGTTCTTTTATGCTCGAATTGGTCATAGCACCCTTATAAATCACCAATCTTTCACTATGCTCAAGTCCTTAGAAATCAATATCTAATTGTGGATTTATCAAGTCATTTTACAAAAACCCTAGGCTAAAGGAGGGATGAAAGACCATTTAATACATAACCCATAAACAATAAAACAAATTACATGGGATTGATTATAGATGCTTGAGTTGAGAGCACATTACATGTGATTTATTATGGACCTTAGATACATGTGTTGAGGAGCATGGAATTATTGTCTTGGAAAGAAAGAAGCGTTGTGATGAAGAACACTTGACACTTGCAACCCATTCTTAGAGAGTGCACCACCCGAGGATTGGTCTCTTGATGTATATAGCTAGGAGAGAAAGCACTTCACTTGGAGACCTTATATTGTTTATTAAATTAAATTGCTTGTCTAATTCGTCCACTTTACAAATGTTGGCCTCCATCACCTACTTTGTATAGAGGGAGAATAATGTATTTGTGTACACTATACTCATTATTCCATCTATATAATTGTCATGGAGAGTTCTTAGTGCTTGCATGATGCAATATAGGAAGACCTAGAGTTTTTGACGTAAACCCTAGAGAAGAAATGAAGATGAATTCTAGCACTAGGGATGATCTTGAGTCTTAGCACTTTCCCTAGAAATTATTTTACATATGGTAGGATGATGGGTGTATTGAGGTCTAAAACATTTTTTTTGTAGTGATATATGTATTGAATGAGTTAAGAAGATATGTAGCTGTTAACACTCAGGTTGTCCCCTGCTCCTCAAGGGATACGGCCGAGGTAACCACAGACCAAGCTTTGGACTGTCGGTCCTAGCCTACCAGCAGTCAGACAGGGCTCTCTCTTTGGGATTTAGCTTTGTTTGGGAAATGATTTCAGGCTAGATATGAAGCACATGGTTTTTTGTTTAAGTTTGGCGGGAGGAATGATCAATTCAGACAGTGTTTTGGCATGCAAAGCGCAAAAGGTTTAGAACATTGGGCATGGAGTCAAGGATGTGGACTGAAGGATGTGTTTTCTTTGGCAAAGAAGGGACTACAGAGCAGGATAGTTGCACAAGGACTAATATCAGGTTTGAATGAGGATGAAACGGATGTCAGGGAATGAAAGATAGCTAAGTAATTTTCATTCGTGCTAACAGAGGGAACGTGAATGAATATTCTATAGGAGCAATTACTTGAATTCCTACAACAATATTCATACACGGAGGAAACTAGTGCAAATATGAGCCTAAAAGGAATTCATATTATAGGCTATTCTAGAAAGAAAACATTGAGAAGAAGCAGGAATTGAGGGCAGAGCACAGCTAAGTGACATTTGAACTATTCTTTTTCCCTGCAAGTTTAGATCATGACACAAATACGGTATAGAAAACATAGAAACTATAGAAAGAGATGAGAAAACTTATTAGTCCATGAGGAAACAGGAGAGTTCTGCAGTTCTTCAGCCATCAAATACACATTCAGACAGTCCCAACACACATGTTCCAGCAAACTCTGTTTATTAAACCTCTTAGAGTGTACACAGCAGTGTTTCAAAAACAGCTTGTCGATCAAAAAACTCTCACCTTGAACAGTACATAGGGATGTTTTTATAGAAAAAATTTACAGACTTAGATCTGTGGATAAGATCTTAAGGAAAATATCTCAAAATATCTATCAAACCTATCTAAACAGATCTGAACTAAAACAGTGTTTTCTGCTAAAAGTAAATGCATGAAAGACTATATGGGCTGAGCTGGGGCAGCTGGCATCTTGGAGTAAATATCTAAGGCTGCGCATGAATCCTTTAGGTGGTTCCATAAATGATTTTTGTCTTTTTGGATTGAGGCGGTGGCGCTCTGTTTCTTGTATTAGCTCGTTCCACAGGAAGTTAAATGCTCAGCCAGCTACAAAAATGATGCATACTCCTCCAATAAAAGACACTAACTTTATTCTGCCTGTAAAGTTTGATCGACCCACCAGTGAATGTAAAGTTTGATCGAGATGAGTCTGGTGATGATGTTCGTGGTAATGGACATGCTGAACATGGTGGTGGTGATGATGATGAACCTGGGTCTGATGATTTCGCGGAAGCACAAGTTGCTGTTCGATTTGACCATTATTAGAGTTGTTACATACGTCTCCTCTATCAGCTATGTGTTGTGCTTCGGGACTCCAGAGAGACGATGCACCAGTATGAGAATAATATAAAGGATGTATCGCAGACCCATATACTCTGGGGGCAACTACAGTATCATATGGCACTGCTCTGCAGGGATGTATCGACATGGGTTTTCCAACCTGCCGACATGCATTTGGAGCTGATACTGTCTCATCACTGATTGGCTTAGGCACTGGAAACTATCTTGTCCAGAAGGGCCAACCACAGAAGAACCCAGATCTTGGTTGTTGCTACTCTGCGATAGCTGATTGTGCATAAGTGCTGGCGTGGATTGATCAGGACCCCCGCTTCCTTTTGAGGAAGCCACTCTCTCGACACCAACAGCAGCATGTAATGGCCCTGTTTTCTCACTTTCAAGGCTAACAGAAGGGATGTATCCTTTGGGTAGTGAATTAGGCGGCACGGGATCGCCTGAGGGATTAGAAAACTGACATCCACCTGTGTTGTCCCTTGAAAATGCGGAAACACCAGATTGTCTCAAAACATGCCTATCTTCAGGCTCGCCGTCCTCTTGCATATCTGTATTATTGTCGACATTGACACCAACCAAATCCTCACGGGCTTCTGTCTTCACAGCAGAATCTTCCTCTTCACATCCCAACCCCAACTCACTGTCGTCAAATAGCTTTGGCCGCTGGAACTTAATCAACTGCTGAAAATGGGATGCATAATAGAACTTTTCCAAGGCTTTTCCCTGCAAGAGCTCTTTTTTGGCCCGGGACCAAATCAGAGTAGCCCAATCAATATTCGCCTCATCTTTCAAAGCAGACTCCACAAGACCCACCATTTCCTCTGTGGTCAAACATGGGTCGTCACAGGGACAAACCCTGCTAGATATAAAAAACAGAACACACCTAACAGCCTCATCACTACAATTCTCGATTGGGTATCCAGGAGTGACCTTGGAGTCCGGTACTTCAAGGGAGTTTTTCTCCTTTTTGTAATGTATTATCAGGGCCCTGGCCAATTCCCTACCAACAGCAACTATGAACCCATTTTCTGGAGTCTTGTCAATGCATCTCGCACAATCCTCTGCAGAAAAGGGATGTTTGGATTTATCCAATGGTGTACAATCAGCATAAACATTGGAGTTAAGAGAATGTCGGTCATTTTGAGAAGGCATCAAATGCTTTCTATGTTCTATCTCAACAATAAGTAGTCAAAACAAAATCGTATTGAGAAAGCTCGGCCACATCTTTACATCTATTGGCGCCATGATAAACCAAAACTTTAGTGCTTCCTTCAGCAGTGAACTGAGCAATCTCGTTCCTCCATTGAATAACAGCTACCATGGGACAAACAACAAGGGTGCCTTTAATAGTTGATTGAAATGAATGCATGAGAGTATCATAGACCTGTGGCAAGCGTCCCTCATCAACACAAGCTTTCAGATGCTCTAAAGTCAATTCCATTAATACATCCATTTTATCTGCAACCTCACCTAGACTCCGCATAGCAGTAGATTTTGGCAATTGAACCTTTGCCTCACTACCAGGTTTCCCAGGTTGTCTGTCAATGCCATCATCTTCTCTCTCTGCATCCTGCATTATGTATTTGCACGGTCCAATCTGAAGTCTCGAACTAGTCATTTACTGGAGATCAACCAAAATCTTACGTATTTATATTTTGGTATTTTTTCCTTAGGAATCAAACTTTTCAATCAATTAAGCTGAATGAATACCAAATCTTCATTTAAAAACAATTTCCCTGTTGAACAGTAAGAATGAGTTTTCGTGTTCTCCAACTCAGCTTCAAATCTTTAAGAAAAAATTAAGTCTGAACCCTCGTTCAATTATCCAAATGATAAATGAGCAACTACTATTTTCCTGTAACCTGGGTTAACGTGGAGAAAGTCTTTAACTCCATTTTTATAAAAGTCTCCAGAAGACCAGAACCTTTGCTTCCCTTTTCTCTTGTAGGGGTTCTATTGCCACAATAGCATCGACTGAAGTTCGAGTAGTTTGGCTGAATGGTTCTCCCCAAGAAAGGGGAGGAGAAAAAATAGAGAAAACCAAAGAAGCATGCATACATCGACCACCATTTTATATTGTTGTCCAACTTATGAATAAGAGTTTGAATATTATCAACAGATATAAAGAAGAGAGAACCCGCCACTACTGCAATGATGGCATGCTGTGAATGTTCATGTGGATAAGGATACCTGTGAGCAAATATTGTCGACACCCTCTCCATTTTCAGAGGCTCGACATACTTGACAGGCTTGGCAACTTATATTGCAATTTCGGATGGCACACATGGTAACTGAGATTTCATCAATAGTAAATTTAGACAATACATGCAGTGGTCCTCTGGCTACAAAATTGACAAACATGTTACTTGGAGACACAAACATATCAAACTCTCGGTCTTGTCTCTTGCTACAGAAGTCCTCAGATCGTTACTTTTTGATGCTCGGATATATGTCCCACAGAGTGATACCAGAATCATACTTATGATTTCAACTGAGCTCATAGTAGGTGCCAATGAATGCAGACCATCGTATACTACTCTTTTCAACAACGAGTTATATATGTGAGCCATGTGAATGATGTCGATACCTTTTTATAGATCAAATCACAGTTCTGAGAGAGTGATCACAGTGCACAGCAAGTCATGTGAATGATTGCCTGATATAGCGAGCCATTTAAGACGAATCACTGATTTGTGTAACAAGCCATTGTGATCAGTTCCCTTTTAATCCAGGCATCTTCTCAGACATGAGGCATTGAGGTTCATCAGCCATATGATGAAACTAACTGAAGTGAACAAAGGGGTACAGCTGTGCTATTCTGATTTCATAGATCCTCCCAAGTCCAACCACTGTACCATTTTCCTTTTCTTGAAGATGAGCCCAACTGGGGTTTCTCACAACAATTACTGATCATATCCAAAAAGGTTTCCAATGCTTTTGTGATTAAATTTATAGATCCCTGCACAACCAAACCATTCGAAAATTCCAATACCAACCATTTGAAGAATGAACTCTTGTGCTCCGTCTTGTCTGGGTCTCGGTCATCACATTGGTCTGTCTCAAATGTTTGCAGACAAGGTTTGTGTCCTCCTTGCCTCAGTAGAAAATTTCAAATATGGAACATTGCTGGAAGCAAAGCATGACATATTTGGCATGTAAATATGTCGATCACGAAAGGTGAATACCTGCTATGAGCAGGAGGCTAACAGTCTGCATTGAATATCTGTCCAGATGTGAAGTGTGACTCCATAAAGGGTGAAATAATGTGGAGCATAAAGCATGAACAATTGATTACTTTTTCTATTCGTCCAAAGTGGAATTAACTGATGTTGAAATTAATTATCAAATTCGTTCATGGAAATTCATCAGGCTATGATATGCAACCATATCATAAGTTATAACACACACAAGGTTAGGAGCCATGGCGATCCAAGCTCATAGAAATCTCTATTCTAGAGTGGGTTATTCAGTGTTACCACTTCATAGCTAGCTCCACGCAGATTAATGAAAATAGCCATTTAAACATATAAGAAAAGGTATAGAGATTAAATGAAAACACACATTTGAAAAAAAAAACAAGCAAATGCTACCAAAGTCGTTCAGATGGGCTTAGGCTGGACTAGCCAGTATTTAAATTCCCACACGGATCTGAAACTGCAGCAACTGATTTTATTGTTAATGGCCTGAATAAAAGACTGCAACAGAGCACATTAGATCAGAGTTCACAGAGCCATTAAAGCTTCATTTACCGTGTTTTGTAATGCTGTCCAACACCTGCTTCTTGAAGACCTTGAACTGATTACATCTTAAAGTGAATAAAATAGACCCATCATTCAATAACGATAACCAACGACACTGCTCTCTTTATTAAATAAAAAAAATTTACATGCATCTTATTAAAAAAAATTACATTATCAGTCAATAACGAAATATAGAGACAAAGTTCAGAGTTGTGCAAAATGAATTGTGGTAATTATTTAGAGAAACAGAAAGTTAATATGGACAAGGATTAAACTAGACATTGGCAATGCCCTCACCCTTCCTTCATCTCTGGTATTCTTTTAATAAAATAAAGCAAGACAGAAAATGCTAATTGTTATTAACACTGCTCCTAAAAATTCCCTATTGAGAAATGCCAAGCTCCTCTTCACTGCCACTTAGTACTGAAATAAACTTGGGATAAATTCAGCAAAATGCAATAAGTGAATCACCACTTACAATGATTCAAAAGCAAAACCCAACAAGACCCAGATGCGAAATATCTGTAAATCGAACCGTAAATAATAAAAAAAAAGTGCAGCTACACTACAGATTTGAAAATCAAAAATCCCAGAAATAAAATTGGAATACCAAGGACACCCAATCTAAGGAGGAAACAAAATTTCAAACCCTGGATTCACTGTATCTAGAGAAGACTCTGATTTATTGTATCTACAGAAGACCCAAATTATGAAACCATGAGTTCATTCAAAACTATTGAAAATATGAAACGATGTATTCATTTAATCTAGAGAATGCCCAGAGTAGATAAATTAATCCCCTATAAGAGGTTAACGCTTTAACTATTAGAGTAAATTTGAACACATTTATACCACTATGCATTGCTCTGGCAGTGGACGGAGGCCAACGTAAGAGCTATTCATCCAGTCTTTGTACCATAATCAAACATTAATAACAACAACAATTCTTAAACATTATATTTCAATCAAACTATTTAAAAATATATTTCAGAAATGTGTGGTTTTTGTTCAGATTCGAATGGACTTTCAAGATCTCCAGGTGTGAGACCCCACTACAGTTAACCGTAAAAATACAATCATGAAGGCTAAACATGTGTTTCTTTACAATTCACTCAAATTAACCTGGAATAAATACTGTAGTTTTCCCAAATCCGAAGGAATAGATCCGTTGAGCCCGTTGTTATCCAGTGCTAGAGTGCTCAGATGAGATTGAGTGCAGAAGGATTTCGGTATGGAACTCTGAATCTCGCAGAAGAAAGGCTCTGATACCATATGTAACAGCCCAGAATTATAGATGCAGAGTAAAGACTTTAAAATGAGATTTTAATACTTATACTGGAACATTACCACAAAAGAACTAGATTAAACAAATTTCTCTAACTCGACATTAGATATGAGAATACAGATCATGGATGAGATAGAGTTCAGATTAAAACGAAAATTTTAACAATACAACCGGAACATTACGACAGACACAGAAATCCCACTGAACAGGAATAAATGGCATTCTAACAGAACCAAAAAAAGGAAATAGAAAAACTTTATGCCGCCTCTTCTAAGTAATCTACCTGTACTTCAAACAATTCAAGTTAAAATTTCCAACAAGTATAATTCCAGATACCCATAGGCCCTAACGATTAAACCCGCTCTGATACCATATGTAACAGCGCAAAATCAACATCTAATTAACTTATTAACATTAAATTTAAACAATGAAGAGTGCTTACCTGAGCTTACCTGTGCATGAAGTAGGCTTACCGCAACATGGTTTTGGGGACGACTCTCCTCCCAACCTTAGGCTCAATTGTGCAGGATTATGCTACAACTGGCCACCCCCGAGCCCTCAATCAATGACTACTGCCAGTATTCCTAAGTCTCAATACTCTCCTAAGAGAATGAAGACAGAACCTCCGACTGATGGAACAAGACCCCTTCCATCCTCCTCACCATTCCTTAAATAGAAAAAGCATTGGATGGGAAACCACATGCACACCTCCATGTGTTTGCATGTCACATGCCCACCCTCCATGTGTTGGCATGCTAATTTTTGATAATTTTCTTATTTTATTTATTTTTATTATTATTTGATATTTTGGTTATTACTATTTTTATTTTTATTACTTTTTATTTATTTATTATTTTATTATGATTTATTTATTATTATTCATTATTTTTATTATTACTTATTATTTTGTATTATTTTTATTAGTTATTATTATTTATTATTTATTTAGTGGTTTATTTACTATTATTCATTTTTTATTATTATTAATTATTATTTTTTTGTATTATTTTTATTAGTTCTTATTATTTATTATTTATTATTAAGGGAGGGATGTTACAAACATCAACACCTTAGTCTAAAAAATCAAATGCAGTCAATCATATCCTACGGAAATCAAATGGCAATCCTTCACTCTCAAGGACAGATTGAACAACACACCAAAATGGAACAACACTGATTAATGATGAATTATAGAATAGCACTTGAAAACCATATATACACATGGCACACCTTAATGGTAATCTGGGTCTGATACCGCAAGTATTAATCCTAGTTAGAAAGGGTAACGATTACAATTCATAATGGAACCACAATGTCAATTGAACAACAATCGTATGAAGTATAAAACATAGACAAATACATTAATACCAACTTAAGAAGGTTACAGCTTGATTACTCTGCAATTAAACAAAAATCACGTTATGTAGAGAAAAACAATGTTACATTAATGACTTTAAAGGAATAACAATACGTTAGAATGCACATTGCGACTTTCTTGTTGCAGAGAACGATATATGAAATGTAACAGAGCAACAATATAAGATAACAAAACACACCAGATTACCGATTCAAGCTGATAATACAAACCATGCATAAACCAAAAACATAATATACAGCAACAGTACAATCCACAGAGGCTAGGCCTTTAGCCGCCAGCAGATGCTGCTGGGCTACTTCAGACGAAAGGAATGAAAAACAACTCCCAAATCAGGTATTGATCATTAAATGGTGAAATCATTACAACAGCTGAAGATTTGAGACTTACAACATGAAACAATCCTTTCTTCTTCCTATACTATCATGAATTCTTAATTCTAAATCTCTAATTCTAAATCCTCAGTTCTCCATTCTCTTAGCCATCTCCATCTCCGATCTCTGTTATTCATTTAAATATAGAGAGATCAGAGAGTAGTTACAATAGAGATAATTACAACATGATTCTATTAGAAAATTGGATTCTTTCCAACCAATTGATGAATAAGAATATATATTTCCATCCATCTCTCAACAAGAGCAAGACGAATTTGGCTTTGCAGCTAAGATTTTGAGGACGGTCACAACAAAAAATATGAGAAAATCGTTCTCAAAGAACCCTATGTGTCTCTCAGTACAAGTTGCATTTGGGCAAATCGTTCTTCCTTAAAGTTGATTGGGTCCATCCTCGACAAAACCCATGTTCTGGATTTTCCATATTCTTCTTCATTGGTTCAACATTGCAACCTCAAAACTGTCACATCTTATTCCATCGAATTTCTGAGTTGGCACATTTAATGGTCAAATCTTCAATCTAGAAATTATCTTGGTGGTTAAAATGTAAATAATGTTACAACTAATTTATTGAAACTATCATTGATAAAATCATTCATAATCATGAATTTATTAGAAATAAAGGAGAATAAATAATATTCATTCATAAGAGCATAAATCATTATAAAATAGAATGATATGATAAAATGTGATTAATAACATGATAAAGAAAAGTAAAAATGGAAGAAATAAGTGTTAAAAAAGTGGTTGTATTCATGACCCAACACATTCAACTTTGAAATCATAAGTAAGGAATATCATCGCTACAGGTCGGTTGTCTCTGTTCGTGTTTTTGGAAATTCTATGCTAATTAGTTGAATAGTTTTGTGTTGACTATAAATCGCATTATTGATCTAATTAGTTTTATATTTTAAATCGAGGTTGTTACACTTGGGATTTTTGTTCTTGATAGAAAGCCATTTATGATTCAAGGAAAGAATTACCTAATGTTTATTGAGAAATATTAACCAATTTATTATGGCCCTCCAATTCCATGAATTTTGTATTTCATATGTGCCTCGTTGTTGACTATTATCTAGTTTTTCTTTCCCCTTTAGGGAGCCACATGTGAGACCATTCTGAAACAAAGTAAGCTTGAAGTTGTTTGGAGCAATCTCTACTGAACAAAAGGCCATATTCTTCTATTATATCTACCACCATAATGTTAATGAATTGATGTATTCATGAATCAGATGTGAGGAGCATGAATATATTTTTTATTTCACTAATTGCTTTCACTTTAGATCTATCTAGCTAAATTGTCTTAGAAATAGTTAGTTTTGGATTTCCATTAATCTTGTTTAACAGTAACAGAGAAATTACGTTACTAGAGACATGAGAATCCACAAGGAAATTATAAACATTATAATTGAAAATTTCAAATGTAACCAAGGATGGTGGTGTTTGAGATCAATAATAAGCTCCAACATTATATGAATTTACAATACATTAACCATTTTTTGTATCCGTGGGTTGAGTGACTGATGATGCCTTGGAAAGTGTGGAACTAGCTTTTCTTGTTGAAGAATTTAGTGAGAATTCTTAGATAATTAAATAAATGTTCTTGGGTATCTGACCTATCTCATCAAGCATTATATCCACTTGGTTTTTATTGGTACCTTCAACTATATTATACTCCATATCACCTCGAATAATCTTTTACCTGTTCAACTGAGATGAAGATGTTGATTGACAATATTTATTGGATGCTTAGAGTTTTCTAGAATTTGCTTTGTTATTTCTTGAAGCACCTTCAAAATTATGATTACTTGTGGACTCAAACATTGGATTTTGATTATTAGTCTTCAGAGGGAGGATTCCTCTAAAAAAGTCCTTACTTTTCTGATCAAGTCTAGGCTTAACCATTGGTCGCTTTCTCTATAATATGTACGACTTGGGGGGATTCGTTGGTTTATATTATCCAACTGCAACTTCCTTGATCGATTAAGTATCACTTCCTCTAACGACTCCCACTATTAACATGGGTGACCTAGTACTAGCATCATCCTTTTCTATGGTACCTTCTTCTTCTTTATTCATTTTTTTCAAGTTCTTCAATTAACTTATCATCCAACAACTTATGAATCCTAAGATTTGATCCATTTATCCATTCTGTGAAAGTCTTCTTATACTAGCTTGCTTGGTGGAATGTGCAAAACTTTTCCATTCCAAGTTCTTCAATATTGAGATTGCTATTTGAAATTTGAGCAAACATAGATAGTGAATTTTTGTTCCACTTAAAGAATGGATTGAATATTTTTTGGTTGAATAAATTCCATTAGTTCTCCTCTTTAGAATTGATACCTCATTTCTAAATTTCTTCAACAATTTCACTACACTCTCAAAATAAATAGCCTCCTTTTCAATGGGATTATCCACTAATGTCTTAGGCTTCTTAATAATAACTTGATAATTGTCTTTGGTGTTCTGTACTCTGATAAAAATCATATCATTTCCAACCTCTAAGGTTTCAACAAAATTTTCTACCAATTTTGAGCTTTTTCATTGACTATAGCAACATCAGAAGGCAACACAATAGTATAATAATATTTTTTTATTTAATCATGAGGTGGTACATCATCAGGAAATTTATCCAAGATTGTAATGAAGCAACAATTGAAATATTTTACCTTTTCTTTGTTACACATCTTCAAAGCACTTAATTATTTTAACAACAATGTTGGCATTTTCTCTTCAACAAATTTGTTGAAGAAATCCTTCTTAAAATCTTCCATATTCGTAATATAACCTACCAAAATATTATGGTACTAGGCTGCAGATTTATTTTCAAATGTATTATTGAACTTGTAAAGTGCCCTCATTTTGAAAAACCCTTTTCCCTTTCTTTCATCCATTCGGTGCACATTTTTTCTTCATCCATGAATTATGAGGTCATCCAAGTCATACATAACTACAATAAGAGGTAGGAATTCACTTTCAACTCATATTTTATGATTTCTTTGTGAAATTGGTTAAATTATTACTATTTGCTACAAAAAGGTGCATATTTCGTAGCTAACAAAAATTTGTACAACTGAATCCAAGATCTAATAGTTTCTCATGAGTTTGAAGTCAAGAAAGACATATGGACAAATGTCAGATGTCAGCTACATGGGTATCCAATTATTGGGCTTAGTTGGAAGTTTACAAAATATGAGAACTATGCTAGTCAAAGCAAGAGTCAAACATGGTTACAGAAGACTATTCTTGTGGATAATTTCATGGAGTCATTCTTATCATGAAGCGAGCATGGAGAATTCAAAAATTCAAGTTCTTGAATTTAGAATTTTTAGTGATGATTTATCAATTAAAATCACTCTCATGATTCACCCTTCTAGTAGCGAATCATTACAGGAAATTTCTTATTTGGATTTTAGAACCTAGTTATCGAATGAAGGTTTTACTTCTCGACATTTATCTATTTAATCTTTTATATCTTGAACAATTATAAAATTCTTTGAGTTGGAAGTGAGAGGATCAATTATTAAGTTTGTACTTTTTGTTACTCTTAGAGAGAATTCTCTATTTATATTTAATGCAATTACTATGTTTATCACGCAACTCTGAATGTGATTGGTGATTTATTCTAGTGATCTGAGATTCTATTTCCCCATGCTCACCAGGAGGCCCCCTTGTGGAGTTGTGAGATAACGTAATCATTCTTTAGATATCTTCCATTTTAGCATTCATTTCAATTAATCTTATGAATAGTTAGATCTTCAATAATCTATTTTCAAGCAAAGTTTTCTTACTTCTCTTTTATTTGTAATAGGTTGAGCGCTCAACAGTAATACAAAAACCTCAAAAGGATTTATTTCATGTTTAATATCATGCTTAGTCTCATACTTACTTTTCATGTTAATATTAACTCAAGTTAGGAATATGTACATCAGTAATATGTAGAGGTCCTTTCATTTTGAGTTTAGCTTATATTCTTTGATTTTGCTCTTTAACTTATCAATAAATATATTTCCTTTCATGTTGTTAGATAGAATTGATCTCAAGTTATTTAGAATAGATTTAATTATTTCTTTTCACTTAGATTACACTTTCATTTCTTTCTCTATAGGCTAGAATTACATTAGAACGTATTTCAAAAGATTTCTAGAATAGCTATTCTTTTCATGTCAATTAAATTAGATTTATTTGTATTTTCTAATATAATAGGACTTTAATTTTCTTTCAGTTAGAATATATTTCAATTAATGATCACGCAAAAAACTTTTATGTTGTTTTAAAATAGAATTCTTGTTCATTAGAATTTTTTTATTTAAAGTTGATTTAAAATTAGAATGCCTTATATGCATAAAATATGCATATAATTAATAATAATAATTCATAGATAGATTCAATTTACCTTATATATTCATTCTCTTTGATCGAAAATAGATTCCTAGTAGATATGGTGCACATACACTTCACAATTTCACAAAACTAGGTCAATAATTTAATGAAGTAATTTAACAAACAATTAAATTACACAACACATATAGGGAATAGTCTACAAGTAGCATCCTTGTACTAAACATTCATAAATATCAAAGACAAGTAATAGTTATTAACATGGTCTTCTGTAGTAGGGGAATTATACATGGTCTTCTGTAGTAGGGGAATTATTCATATCAAACTTTGTACTGAACTTCTCCAAATAACAGGGAAATGGATGAATAATACCTGGAATGTTTAATGTCCTTTGGGCCATCCCTACCAATTTTTTATTACCAACCATATCATTGTTAAAATATTCTTCAAGACTTTTAGAATCAATACCTTATTTATTTCCAGATGTTCACCAGCTATGAATTCTTCCATTTTTTCTCTAGTTATTAGACATTCCATTTTCACTAGTTGATAGTCGTTAATCTTCTTTTTCATAAAATCATTCCACTAATTCTACCAAATAAACTAAAGAAGAATTAACACAACCTTCAATATAACCAGCTAACACTTTGTGATGAGTTTTTTATTCTCCACTTCTATACTTATAAGGCAAGATAAGAGTGACTAGAATAATTCCAAGATTCCTAGTGCATTCTCAGCTAAAAGGTCTAAGAGCTCTTCACTTCTCTTAAGTTACCTTATACAACCACTTGGGAATGTTGGGAGAGGATTGCTCTTCAAAATTGGATTTTTCAAATATTTGAGCTTGTTTTTGAGGGGAACCCAATTTATTTGTACATTGCTTAGATATATTAGGATGAGAGAGAAAATTTTCTAGCCATACAATGGGAACCCTTTGTATACTAGAAAACATTGTTTATATGCCAAAATATATTGCTAATATTAAGGGGATGTCCCTAGTGAAAAATCCTAATTGGAAATTACATTGTTTGGGAAAAATCCTGACTGCCACCATGTTTGTTTGAAAATGGTTTTTGATGAAATGAGTAAGAGTAAAGAAACTCAATAAAGCTTATAACAAGAAACAATTTAGAACAATTTTATGAAATATTTTTATATCAACAATGAAAGAAAAGGAACATGACTCATACAAAAATGTTGTGAGAAAAATTCAATTAACATACATGAATAGAAATAAAATATACATTATCAATTGCAAATTAACAATTATCATGGAAGAATAGATCAACAAACAACCTTAGTAAATATGTGAGCCTCACAATAGCAAAGAAGTTCACTACTTTTTGACACATGAATATCAATCACATAGCATTAAATCACCGTAAGATAAGTCTCGTGGTGTTAAAAAATATGTGACTAAACTTGCATGCAAAGGCTCAAAGAGATTCTCAAAATTAATAGAAATATTCATTACACCATTGCACAAGTATTCATGCCATCTAGTAGTGGAAATACCAAATTGTCACTTGATCTTTAGAAGATAATGTACTATATTATCCTCTGCATAGTGTTCGATTCAAAAAATTAAAATCCTTTCTAGTTAGTTATGAGGTTATATTCATACAAAATGGGATAACACATCACCTACCATTACCTTTCATTTTCCCTCATGAATTTCCATCTCCTATGAGGCTTTTCTATTTTTATTTCATTTCTAATTACATTATTACTTCAATTACAATTTACATGAAAAATAAAATAAAGAAAAACAAATTTCATTATGTTAATTTTATGGTGGCCCAATGAGGAAACTCAACTTTGATATCTTTTGTTATGTATGTGATTCATGCATTTTAGTTAAAATAAATATATTACACCTTGCTTGATAGTATTCTCTTGGATCTAATTTCACATTTGAGAAAGTCCGACAATATACAAAAAGGGAAGGTAGGCCATGGGGTTTTTTCGCTTTATTAATGTGTGGGTCAATCTTGTTGTAAGCTAGTCTAGCACTTATTGTGATAATATTTTTTCATTGAAAAACAGAGGAAACTAATGAGGGTGTTTATAAGATCCAAATACTCCTATGTATGTCAATTACCTTGGAGTAAACCAATTACAAACATGTTGTAATGATATCCTTTCTCTGTCTGATATGGAGGGTGATTCTGTATCAAACATATGGTTAAATACTTATGAGACAAAATGTTTAGAAATGGAATCATACATCCCCATGTATCCTATATCCCATAATTTCTTGTAGTAAATGTGCATAGGTGGGACCTCTTGAGTAAACTCGCCCTTCCATCCTAATGCCTCAAATTTTCATCTTGCGCACATATGGTATCCAATATGTATAATTCCATGTAGAACTATGGTTGTTCTATTATATAGGTATTGCTTGCTCTTTTGACATTAGCCTGGATGGACGTTTCCAAAAATTTTTCCCAATTAAAAATAGTTCATTCAGTGGCACATGTGTGCATCATAGGCAACCAATCATCTTCAAATTACCTTTTGTCTAGTCTCCCATATATGTTATAGCATATGGATTCCAACATTTCATAAAGTTTTGTCAACATCTTAGTTTTTTATTTCATCAGATCAATATCTAAAGTTTCCAAGATCTTACCAGCAAGTCATTGTATCTCCTTAGTTGACTTGGAATAATTGCACTACCATTTTTCACTATGAACCAAATGATATTTTTCAACAACATTAAATACTGTGCATGTTACTATATATCCGTATACCATGGACTTTCCTAATTGTCATGTCTTTCTCATCAGTGTGTTGGATAATCCACTCAATGGTCTTGCCGCATGGTAGAATAGTTAGATGTGTTTCTAACTTACGAAATTGTGACTACATAATATTCATATATACTTCATGGTATTACTCATCCTTAGGTGCCTATTTCTTGCCTAATTCTTGATGTATACATTTCCATGTCATAGGTACTGATTTATCCACATAGAAATAAATGTCAGAATAGATGGGCACTCTGATAATAGGGATTTCAAAAACTCCTTTAGTGCTTCTTTCCGCTATCTCCTTGCTACACCTTTCTTTGGTTAGTGGATTTATACCTCATTTTGTTGAAGAGATGATCAAAAACTAAATATGAATGGTACCTGACCTTTGTAATGTATTCATGCTAAGACAAAATGTTAGGAAAAATAAAAAAATAATTCATTGTTTAAGCCTGTGTCACAAATTGTAAAATTATAGTGTGATAGGTTAAGTCACAAACTACAAGGACAAGTTGCAATAAGCAGTATCCCATGTAGAATAAATTCGTATCATAGTTTGGGGAGATAAATATCCCAACAAGTTAGATCCATCATGAGAAAATATGATAGGATGTGATGAGGGGAGGTGTAAATATTTTGTAGTTTCAACTTGACGAGTGAGTGCGTAATGAAGTGGGAATAAAATTTTAACAGTGTGAAGGATAGGTGACAAGAATAAATTACTTAATTGCACCATTATTGCAAGCAAATGGAAGGATGAATATTTTTAAAGGCTCTTCCACTATGGAAGGGTGAGGAGTGGGCCATAGTAGTAACCTTTGCGATTTTCTACATTTGTGAGAAACTGACTAAGTATGGTATAAGGGAAAGTTTCAAAGATAGGGAAAGAAGAGGAGTATCAAGAAAGGGCCCAAATCTATATATATATATATATATATATATATATTATATATATAATATATATATATATATATAGGAGAGAGAGAGAGAGAGAGAGAGAGAGAGAGAGAGAGCTAGGGCTAGTCAAAATGTTAAAGGTTGAGGGAAGGTGAAATGTTAAAGGCAAGAAAAAGTGACAAAAGGAATACAAACAAAATTAGTTTAAAAAACAATGAAGGAGGATGTGATGACTTTCCTTGTTCCAAACACAATGATCATTAACACAAACTCCAAAGAAAAATTTCAATATGATAAGGCTCCTTGAGCTATGCTATAAAAAACTCAAAATAAAAAAAGTGGTGAAAAGTGATATGGGACATGACGCCTATATATATTTTGTATTTCACATGTGAGCATGTCAACACGATAAATGTGCTCTCGCCAACAAATCAAGAAGACCAGTGAGATGGTATGATAGGCACATCTAGTCACATTATCGCAAGATAGATTGAGATATTGAGATTTAAGTTTTCAAAATGCATTTTTATCAAAAAACCTAACTTGGATCCTTTTGATACACAAATTTGAACTGTGATAAAATTAAATGGAAGGAATGAATTTGCACAGATTAATGAGTCAATATGTGATGTGACAATGCATGAAATCTATGGTAGTATCATATTCAAAATTTGGAAAAGGAAATTAGATTTAGAGAAAAAGTTGAGAATTCACACTTTAAAATAGAAGTAGGAGACTCCAAATTTTAGAGAAATTTGAAATTTGGAGTTCTTCTAGTAGATATGAGATCATATTTCGCTGGTGCATTTTATTTCCTACAAGATTGTAGTCCTAGGATTTTATTCTTGAACATGAATTTTGAGGATAAATTTCTTTCTTTTATTATTCATGACCCCTATGTCCTTAGAGAAGAGATTCATTTATCAAGTGAGGGGCATGGAAAGAATGTCTCTGAGAGAAAATATTACCCAATTTATTCAGGATGATACTTGCTTGTTGAAGGAACTCTTTTGTTTTCTTTCTGTTAGCCTCCTGCGTCAGCAGGTTACTCATATTTCATGATTGACATTTTTACAGGCCAAATATGTCATATTTTGCATACTACAATGCTCCATATTTGCTAAATAGACACCAAAGAAAGAAGCCATGAAAGTGTGAAAGTCAAAGTTCATCTGTTTCATTCCAATTTTGGAGAGTTATTCCATTTTTGTACAAGTCTCAGTCAAAGGGAAGTCCAAACAGCTTAATCTTGCTTTCCCTAGGTTTCAATTTCCTGTTGTAGAATATAGAGAATGAATAATCTGTCCAAACAGCTTAATCTTGGCAAATTTTAGATAGGAAGAGAATCAAAGGAGCCCAAATGCTTAATATGGGCCGTTGGAAGAGATAAGGGTAGATTTAGATAGGAGGGCAGTCAAAAGAAGAAAGAGGACAATCAGGGTTTGCTAATTCAAATGCACCAAATACAAGTGAAGAGAAAATGTTAGGATTATTAAGCTGGGTAAGTGGTGTGAGGTTGCAGAAGTAAAGATGCTATTATCATTTGGCTTATAAAAAAAAGGCTCATCTCATGTGTAAGTTGGCAGCTTGGCAATTTATTAGCAGTACAACAAGGAAGCATGACTAATTCCATTTTCATTCCCCCAAAAAATCATTTAACTAACATCCGCCTAAAGACCTTGGAATCTCCCCAAGTAGTCCAACCAAACTCCATTTTTTACTAAAGCGAGGTTGATTGCTGAGTTGTCTTAGTGAAAAAAAGCCACATTTCTTGTGTAAAAATTAATCTTTGTAGAATCCATTCATGTCCTTATGCTTAAGTTTCTAATCCATAAACTTAGCATCTACACTTCCCTTGTCATTTCTTAGAACCCATATTAACATCTAATTCTATTGTATAGCTCCCTAAACCATGTTTCCCTACCCATACTCTGAAAATAGGCTATATAAAAACCCCAATAAATTACTAAATATCCCACCCCTGGGCAATTATAGCCTAATAGATTAAAGTCGGTAAACATTGGGTCCACTTGGCACCCACTGTTAACCCCTCCGCATTCACTCGGGATTTATTTAACCTTTGGTTGAATAAATAACCATATTAACCCTCCCCCGCTCTCCATTTTGGGTTTTACCAATATCCGATTGATAAATAGCCAAACCCGATTTTATTTTAAACTTTAAACAAAAGTTTAAACCCACCCGTAGCCACCAAAATTAAAATTTAACATGCACACACTTATACCAAACCCCATTCACCTTCTCCTCCCGTCCACCGTCTGATCGCCTCCCTTAGATCCTACGGCTATTACGCATATCGGGCCCCCTTTTATGTTGGTGCGTTAGCACCCGATGTCCGATGGTTTTACCATCGTACACCGAGACAGCTGGCGGCATCCGATTGCATTGGGCCGCCCCTGACAAATACCACCTCCATACCAAAGGCAGTCCGATGCAATCCAAAACCGCTCCCCCCCCCCCCGCGTGATATCAGCACCGCGTCACCTTGCCACGTCGCCTCACCTCACCCTTTCCTGCCCGCGCCTCGCTGACATCACCTGCCACCATACTGCACTTGTGCCATGTCACCAACTGACGTCATCAACCTGCCAAGGTGTCCACTGCCACATCATCATCCATGTCAGCTGCCACGTCATCTTCTGTACCCGCTACTCGAAAAAAAACATGTCATGATGATGTCATCCTATGAAAACGCCAAAAACCCCAAAAAAGCGCCAAAATTCTGGAAAGTTGAGTTAAAAGTCGTGAAAAAGGTTATTTTGGTTCATGTATATTTTTCACTGTGGAAGCAACGTGCATGCGGTTTTCCGTTATTTCACACTCCCGAGACTTCAACAACTAGAAAACCTGTAAATTCGGCACCGTGGTTCATCTCAGCAAGTCAATTTTTACCTGTCAAGTGCCTTTGGTGTCCTCATAACAGGTGTTTACCCGATTTTTCACCCAAAACCCTGTTTTCATGCTTCTCTCTTAAAAATTCTGAAACAAACTTTCTTTTTGGATTTTAAGAATACTCCCACCAATCACCCATTGCCCTGCACCTATCATTTGAGCTCGTGATTCTCTATAACCTACAGCCTGAGCTAATTCCCTCTGTAAAGGGTTATTCCTCCACTCTGTTCGTTCATGGTCGCCCGCGAAATACTGAAATCTCTGTGTTATTAAGCCAAGCTGCCCAAGTATCCTATTTTTCATTGGTTCTAGCCTTTTTTCCTATAAAAGGAATCCTTAGTTTCATGTGCCCCT
Source organism: Pinus taeda (assembly GCA_000404065.3). Taxonomy (NCBI): domain Eukaryota; kingdom Viridiplantae; phylum Streptophyta; class Pinopsida; order Pinales; family Pinaceae; genus Pinus; species Pinus taeda. The sequence goes on along the minus strand of APFE031759323.1, from coordinate 21,705 downwards.
GCAAGCTTATGCCCCTCAGGTGAAATTTGGTTCCCATCCTCTCAGCATTGTGTCGAATTCCCACTAAGCCTCTAATTTCAACCCATTCTTGTTGAAGCATCTGGCTGGAGTATTGCCACTCTTTTGCGTTCCCTAAACTGTATACTGTGAGGTCCATTTAAATAACAAGTCAGTGGTTGTACCCATCGAGTGTCCACAGTGCCTCAATCTTTGCCTCCTGTTGCTATTTCGCCTCTATTTCACCCAATCAAAATAAAACAAGATATGGAGGCCCCAGTTGCCCTGAACATTGCTACTCTGAATGCACCACACAATGACTTGGAGTGGATACCTCTAGCCGATAGAGACTTCCAGATTGTGGACATGAGGGGCCTTGTTTCTCACCTTCAAACTGTCTTCCAATTCAAAAACAGTTACAAAAATAATACCGATCTCCTGGGAATTTGGCAATCTAGTATGCCTATCTACTACCTCCCACAAGTCATTGTCTTGCCTAATTTCATCCATACCTGTCATTCATGCTATGAACCCACTCTCAGATAAATCCTTAGCCCAGATGGGTCGATGTTGTTTTATATCACTCCTCAATCCAACAACCAAATGTTGAATTATGAGCCTCCCCAGTCCTTGGTCCCTCTCACCCTGAACCACCTGATTGATAGCAGTATGAGGCTTTCTAAGGCAGAGATATTAAGAGTTAACCAGCTATTCATGATACCACAATATCAGAGTGATCATCCTCCACCATATCATCACGCCTCATTCAATGAAACAGGTAGGCTCATGTTGGATATGATTTCCTACATCTTAGGGTGCAATACAGGTGAGTTCATAGATGAGACAGTGTTCCAGCTGTTAGCAATATTTACCCCAGGGCAGCCCCCTGTTGTCATCTATGACTATTCCACGTTCACAGCCAACAAAATACATGAGCAATTCATGATGATGGACGGGGAAAGAGTTTTCAAATACACCTCTTACCTTTATCATCTACTACTCTACTATCACCCCGATAGTTTCAAAATCCCTCTCATGAAACTTGATTCAAGAGGAGAGAGGAGATTTGTAATCTTCTGGACTTCAGTTTTTCATAGAGTTCATTGCTCTCCCTATACATATTGTGAATTAATTGACCTCTTTATTTACCCAGCTACTTGTTTTTTAATGGAGACTCCTCCTCCCAGACTTACTGCTAAAATGCAAAGAATTTTGCATCTTTTCAAAGAATACAACATTGGGGATTGGTACTTTTACAAAAACCATACAGTAATTAGAATTTATGGGAGTGAGTTGTCTCCCTATAAGCTACCAAGGTATGTTCCCATGAGGCTTTTTGCCTTAGAATACTTGATACAGTTCAGTCATGCAAACATAGTTCACTTCCATGGCAAAAACAATAAGGCACAGTAGAAAATCAGACATCAACTGGGTACCTTTGTTTTCAACAAAAGGGAAGAAGCCTGGAAGGATGCAGATAAGATATTAAGAGAGGAAATGTGGTTAAAAAAAAGCTTCTATTGGCCACCATATGACCCCGAACACTTCATAAGCTTTAGGAGAGTCAAACACAAGCTTTTAGGGTATGTGCAAAAGCCAGCTTCCTCACATAGAGCAACATGATAATTTCCCAGAATGGGTAGAAGGTCCTTTAGATGATGAATAAATTTCTGAAGAAGAAATATTACAAAAAGAAATGAAAGAGGTTGAGAAGAAAGTTAACCTCGAATATGTTGCACAGGTCCCCTTCATACATCCACAACCAGTGGAAGCAAGCACTTCAACTTCCACCTCACCGCAGCCAGTTAGGGGAGCCATATCGTCGGCAGAAAAGGACAAAGAAATAGAGCATTCTGAACAAGAGAGTACAATGGAAAAGAAACCTTCTCTGAATCTATAGAAAATCCAAGAACAAAGTCCCTCAACACAAACAAAAGCACCTGAAGTTCCTGTGCTGCCAACTCCTCAACACGAGGAAAGAGGTAAGAAGAGGGACCAAGAAGAGAGTACACCTACAGGTACATCAACCGACCAACAAGGAGAGAAAAGACAAAGGTTAAATCCCTATGCAGTGGAAGAGATTACAGAAGAAACTCTTGGAAACTTAAGAGGTGAGGGGCCTTCAGGGCAGTAGATCCCTCCTATTTTGGAGACATCGGCGAGCTCCTTCCAACAGGAGCGCAATAGACAACCAGGTGGGGAGGTCTCATCCTCCAAATAGCAGGCGCAAATGGTCTCAGACATTAAGAGGGAATTTACTTAAATAAAATCTAGGAATGAACCAATAAGATTCCAGCTGTATAATCAACTGCTAAGGATGCCCCAACAAATCAACAGAGGTTGATGGCAGCCTCTGACATAGAAGCAGGAAAAATGACATTAAGTCACTTCAGACCAACCGTGCATCAACCACAATCAGCTGCAGACTACATAAGAACTAATCTTGAAGTCCTTTCCAGGGACATACACCCAATAGATCAGATTGAGCTGCATATGCAGACAAGAGAAATGGTGTACTCAGCTCTGGCAGATAAGGCTCTACTGGCTCATAGATTTCAGAACTCCTTGTACAATACCTCTGCCCCGCTACAGTTAGAAAAGGCCTCATCATTGGCCAAAGATAACAGGATAAAATCCCTGGAGGAAATCATAATAGAGATGGGACATGATCCCAAAGACCCCAAGGCAACACAAGCCTTGAACAGGAAGAAAGAGGAGGATATATCAACCCTCAGAAAACAAATGAAATTGTTTCCAACCCTACATCCTCAGACTACAAAAGTAGCACAGAAGAAAGAAATGGAGGATGTGTACACTCTACTTATGAAAATGAATTAGAGAATACTAGACACGGAGAAAGCACTAGAAGAAGCTTTATAAGGAAAGCAGTCTGAGTTGGCCTCACGGCCTCCTCTATTGATTCCAACAATCTCGGTTCCTCCTCCAGTAGTTACTACAACAACACCTCCACCAGCTTCAACTTCAGCAACAGATGTTTCAACCACAACAACAACCACATCAGCAACCACAGCAACACCAGCACAAGAGGCCAATCTTGGCATCGAGGCCATGATGAAAGAGATTAAGGCCCTCGAATTACATATGACTGAAATTAAGGAAACCAATGAAAATCTAGCTAAGATTGAAGTCAGCTATGATAAATCAAAGATTCCAGTTGCTCAGAAAACCAGGGAAATAAAGGCTCTTGAAAATAAGATAAAGGCCTTGGAGAAAGACCTCACTCTCCATACAACCCTGACTCAAATCAAAAAAAAATTGTGGGATAATATTGCCAAAGCTCTTGTTGATCAATGGACAAGGATTCAAACCATTTTTTACCAGATAGATTTGATGGCAATAGCTCAGTACGAGACTCAAAAGGCCAGAGCATTATTAGAAGACAAGCCTGAGTTGGCTAACAAATTGATTCACTTTTTAAATACTTGTATTGGTGACCAGTTGATAGCATTGAAAATTCAGAACATAACAGAGACTATTGTGAGAGTCAAGAAGGTGCTAACCATGAGGAATTTTGTCCAGACCATAGAAAGAAAGTGCCAAGAGATGTAAACAGAAGTACAGGCCTTTAGACAAAGAATGGCAGATCTAGAGAGCAAAGGTTTACCGAGCCTGGTCACCAGCACAGGAAAGCTGTTAAAGCAAGAGCAGTATGCATACAGGCTACATACTTATGTACAAAATCAGGTCACTGCCTCATCAAGCAACACAGAAGAAGCAATCCCTCCCACAGGGCAGACTTTGTATAATAAACTGGAAGATCTATTTTACATTGAACATGAAATAAAACATCTCTTTCCAGTATGGCTGACTTATTATACATATACAGAAGCTGATGAAATATTGTTCAAATTAATAAAACATCAGTTACCACCAGAAGAATGGTGGCAAAGCTTGCTTCAGATTTTAAAGTAATTTTGATTCTCTTCATTTTTTGCCTGCATGAGGAAACTTCATTATACAAGCTCTACTAACAGGAAAATCAAAACCAGCAACGGATGAAATTAGCGCTAAAAAACATTCAAACCAGCTAAATAGGAGGCAGGTGACAGCACACCCAGAACAGCTCATCAGCACAGCAGTCATCAACCGACTTTCTCAGTCCAGGAGTCAACGACAATCAGGACACCTACAACAGCTAGTTAAACGCATTTACTTTCTCGATTATCGTTGTGCAATTTTTCTTCATAATAGTTATTGATTATGTCAGAGTAGATGGGCACAGTTAAGTCCAGATATTTCCCTACGACATATTTTGTAAATAACTCCTATATATACAACTGAGGCAGAAGTATTGGGGGTTGGTTGGTTGCTTTTGTCATGTTGGTTGAGTTGCTCCTAGAGAGACTAGTATTGTGTACCAGATGAGTTCTATAATCAAAGATTGATGAAAGCTTGGAGAATGAACTGTTTGATGCACTGCTAATGGTTACGAAGAGTGAACGATGGAATTCTTGCGTTGTTTATGAAACAATAATTTTTTATCATCTCTGTAATTTCAATTTCATATATGCTCAAGTCACGGAACAAAAGTCTCGTTTAGAATTTTCTTTGCTGCACTCTATGCTCAGTTTATGTGCCTTCTTAATGTTTTCCTGTTGATTTATTCATAAATATGAATTCCTCATGGCTCATATTTACTCTAATTCACCTATGAATGACTATTATTTAAGAATTCTTAGCTGCTCTTAAATATGGTTCTTTCATATTCCCTTTGGTAAAACTGATTGAGAGATTCTTTGTTGCCTCCCATTCCTTAGCCCTCACGCATCTCCATTCAGCTTGGATATTGTTTCACGAACAGCTACCTTGCTTCTCCTTTCTCTTGTGACCAAGAAAACGCACCATCAGTTGCACTCCATGACTCCATGCCCAATGGTTTGAAACTTATCTTGATATCCCTTGCCTCTTTTCTTGAAAGTATCTTCCCTCCACTCAAGCATCCCTTCCACCCAAGCAAACAAAACCACTGAACACAGAAACTAGCCTAAAATCATCATCAAAAAAGATTAATCATTAAGAGAGAGCCCTCTCTGATTGCAGGTAGGCTAGAACCTGCAATCCAAAGATTGGTTTGTGGTTACCTCGACCGTATCCCTTCAAGAGCTTAGGGACAACCTGAGTGATAACATAATGGCGACTCAACTGGGGAACTTCCTCAAATAATCACACAAATCAAGTTGGAAAGCTCCACTGGGACAACGATAGGCCTCCATAGCCCAAAAATCTTCAAGATATTCCCAAAAGAAGTAGTATACAGGTTTTCTGAGAAAAGTGCTCCTTTCTTTAGAAATTTTCAAGTTTATTTCTGATCCTTGATGGTGGACAAAGGTCAGGCTCTTCAAAGTTAAGACATCCACCTGGTGACTCCACTTAATTTTTAATCAAGACTCCGCTGGAGGAAGGAACCAATTCCAAACCCTAAATATTCCATGTTCCAAAGTGCTAACAATCAAACAGGATGACCACATTTGTAGAAAATCTTTCATTTCATGAAGCTTTAGATGGATTCAGGGAAATTTTATCAGAGTTTGAGCTTGATGAAGACTTTCTAAGATTGGTGTTGTTAAAAACAAAAGGAAGCCAGCATAATCTTTTTCTTGATTTGGTGATTGAAAGATATGAAAATGAAATTGAATTATTTCACTCTCAAATCCAGTCATATAATTTGAGTGATCCTAAATTTTTTTTCAAGATCTTCCTTCCCCCAGTCATGAGAAAATGGGATTAACGTTCGACTTACAGATTTGGCATAACCATGACTTCAAGAAAAGAACTGAAGGAATAATGACAGGGTTGGTTATTGAGGATGCAATGGTTCCATCAAATCAAGAAGGCCTACAGGAAACTATCCCACATGATATGTTTATTGATCCTATAGCAAACTACATGGAGCTTCTCCTCAACTCAAAATCTTTAACATACTTTCTCTGTGAGGACCAGACACACCAGCAATGGCCTTTCTATATCCTGATTTTGGTTATGGGGACACATGACCAAAAAATGCTTTCAGCTTCTGTAACAACCAGTCAGCCAATTCAGTTCTCTCTACAATTGCTTAAATGGCTGCAATGGCTGTTTCATTTTACCTAATCAGCAAGGGAAGTACTGATTAGAGTAGGTAGGTAGGATTTCAATTTTTTGTTTGGACAACAACCCTGCTGCAGTTAAAGCCCGAAGTGAAGGCCCTAAGCTCTTCAATTTTTTTGTTATGTTCATAAATAAATTAGCCATCAAAGGGAAGGTGCAGACATAATAGAACAACAATAAAACATCAAGGCAGTCTGACCTGCTGTTCTTGGATTTTCACAAGGAGAAGCCATCCCCGAGTGGAGCCACTGTTAGCCTCCTGCTGCACCAAGTTACTCATATTTCATGATTGACATTTTTAGAGGCCAAATATTTCATACTATGCATACTACAATGCTCCATATTTGCTAAACAGACACCAAAGAAAGAAGCCATGAAAGTGTGCAAGTCAAAGTTCATCTGTTGCATTCCAATTTTGGAGATTTATTCCATTTTTGTACAACTCTTAGTCAAAGGGAGGTCCAAACAAATTAATCTTGCTCTCCCTAGGTTTCAATTTCCTGTTGTAGAATATAGAGAATGAATAATTTGTCCAAACAGCTTAATCTTGGCTAATTTTAGATAGGAAGAGAATCAAAGGAGCCCAACTACTTAATCTGGGCCCTTGGAAGAGATAAGGGTAGATTTAGATATGAGGGCAGTCAAAAGAAGAAAGAGGACAATCAGGGTTTGCTAATTCAAATGCACCCCAAACAAGCGAAGAAAAAATGTTAGGATTATTAAGCTGGGTAAGTAGTGTGAGGTTGCAGAAGTAAAGATGCTATTACCATTTGGATTATAAAAAAAAGGGCTCATCTCAAGTGTAAGTTGGCAGCTTGGCAGTTGATTGGCAGTACAACAATGAAGCATGACTAATTCCATTTTCATTCCCCCAAAAAATCATTTAACTAACATCCCCCTAAAGACCTTGGAATCTCCCCAAGCAGTCCAAACTCACTCCATTTTTTACTAAAGCCAGGTTGACAGCTGAGTTGGCTTAGTGAAAAAAAGCCATATTTCTTGTGTAAAAATTAATCTTTCTAGAATACATTCATTTCCTTATGCTTAAGTTTCTAATCCATAAACTTAGCATCTACACTTCCCTTGTCATTTCTGAGAACCCATATCAACATCTAATTCTATTGTATAGCTCCCTAAACCATGTTTCCCTACCCCTACTCTGAAAAGAGGCTATATAAAAACCCCAATAAATACTAGATATCCCACCTGTGGGCAATTATAGCCTAATAGATTAAAGTTGGAAAACATTGGGTCCACTTGTAACCCATTGTTAACCCCTCCGCGTTCACTCAGGATTTATTTAACCTTTGGTTGAATAAATAACCATATTAACCCTCCCTCGCTCTCCATTTTGGGGTTGATCAATATCCGATTGATAAATAGCCAAACCCGATTTTATTTTAAACTTTAAACTAAAGTTTAAACCCACTCACGGCCACCAAAATTAAAATTTAACGTGTGTGCACTTGTACTAAACCCCGCGCACCTTCTCCTCCCGTCCACCGTCTGATCCCCTCCCCTAGATCCTACGGCTATTACACATATCGGGTGCCCTTTTATGTTGGTGCGTTAGCACCCGATGTCTGACGGTTTCATCATTGTACATCGGGACAGCTGGCAGCATCCGATTGCATCGGGCCGCCCTTGACAAATACCACCTCCGTACCAAAGGCGGTTCGATGCAATCCAAAACCGCTCTCCGCCCCCCGCAGATACCAGCGCTGCATCACCCTACCACGTCACCTCACCTCACCCTTTCTTGCCCGTGCCTCACTGACATCACCTGCCACCGTACTGTACTTGTGCCATGTCACCAGCTGACGTCATCAAACTACCACGGTGTCCACTGCCACGTCATCATCCACGTCAACGGCCATGTCATCTTCCGTACCCGCTACCCGACAAAAAACATGTCATGATGACATCATCCTGGGAAAACGCCAAAAACCCCAAAAAAGCGCCAAAATTCTGGAAAGTTGAGTTAAAAGTCGTGAAAAAGGTTATTTCGGTTCATGTCTGTTTTTCACTGTGAAAGCAACGTGCATGCGGTTTTCCGTTATTTCACACTCCCGAGACTTCAACAGCTAGCCAACTTGTAAATTCGGCACCGTGGTTCGTCTCAGCAGCTCAATTTTTACTTGTCAAGTGCCTTTCGTGTCCTCATAATAGATATTTACCCAAATTTTCACCCAAAACCTTCTTTTAATGCTTCTTTGTTCAAAATTCTGAAACGAACTTTCTTTTTGGCTTTTAAGAATACTCCCACCAATCACCCACTTCCCTACACCTATTATTTGAGCTCGTGATTCTCTATAAACTTACAGCCTGAGCTAATTCCCTCTGTAAAGGGTTATTCCTCCCCTCTATTCGTTGATGGTTGCCCGCGAAATACTGAAATCTCTGTGCTATTAAGCCAAACTGCCCAAGTATCCTATTTTTCATTAGTTCTAGCTTTTTTTCCTATAAAAGGAATCCTTAATTTCCTATCCCTCTACAAGCTTATGCCCCTCAGGCGAAATTTGGTTCCCATCCTCTCAGCATTGTGTCAAATGCCCACTGAGCCTCTAATTTCGACCCATTCCTGTTGAAGCATCTGGCGAGACTATTGCCACTCTTCTGCGTTCCATAAAATTTATACTGTGAGGTCCATTTAAATAACAAGTCAGTGGTTGTACCCATCGAGTGTCCACAGAGCCTCAATCTCTACCTCATATTGCTATTTCACCTCTATTTCACCCAATCAAAACAACACAAGGTATGGAGGCCCCAGTTGCCCTGAACATTCCTCCTCTGAATGCCCCACACATGGACTTGGAGTTGATACCTCTAGCCGATAGAGAATTCCAGATTGAGGACATGAGGGGCCTTGTTTCTCACCTTCAAACTGTCTACCAATTCAAAAAAAGTTATAAAAATAATATTTATCTCCTGGGAATTTGGCAATCCAGTATGCCTATCTACTACCTCCCACAATTCAATTTCTTGCCTGATTTCATCCATCTCTATCATTCACGCTATGAACCCACTCTAAGAGCAATACTCAGCCTAGATGGGTCGGTGTTGTTTTATATCACTCCTCAATTCATCAACCAAATGCTGAATTATGAGCCTCCCCAATCCTTGGTCCCTCTCACCCTGAAACACCTGATTGATAGCAGTATGAGGCTTTCTAAGGCAGAGATATTAAGATTTAACCAGCTATTCATGATACCACAATATCAGAGTGATCATCCTCCACCATATCATCACACCTCATTCAATGAAACAGGTAGGCTCATGGTGGATATGATTTCCTACATCTTAGGGTGAAAGATAGGTGAGTTCGTAGACGAGACAGTGTTCCAACTATTAGAAATATTTACCCGAGGGCATCCCCGTGTTGTCATCTATGACTATGCCACGTTCATAGCCAACAAAATACATGAGAAATTCATGACGATGGATAGGGAAAGAGTTTTCAAATACACCTCTTGCATTTATCATCTACTGCTCTACCATCACCCTCATAGTTTCAAAATCCCTCTAATGAAACTTGATTCAAGATGAGAGAGGAGATCTGTAATCTTATGGACTTCAGTTTTTCATAGAATTCACTGTTCTCCCTATACATATTGTGAATTCATTGACCTCTTTCTTTACCCAGCTACTTGTTTGTTAATGGAGACTCCTCCTCCTAGACTTACTGCTGAAATGCAAAGAATTTTGCATCTATCCAAAGACTACAGCATTGGGGATTGGCACTTTTACCAAAAACATACAGTAATTAGAATTTATGGGAGTGAGTTTTCTCCCTACAAGCTGCCAAGGTACATTCCCATGAGGATTTTTTCCTTAGAATACTTAAGACAGTTCAGTCATGCTGACCTAGTTCACTTCCATGGAAAAAACAAGAAGGCACAGTTGAAAATCAGACATCAACTGGGTCCCTTTGTTTTCAACAAAAGGGAAGAAGCCTAGAAGGATGCAGATAAGATATTAAGAGAGGAAATGTGGTTAAAACAAAGCTTCTACTGGGAACCATATGACCCCGAACACTTCATAAGCTTTAGGAGAGTCAAACACAAGCTTTCAGGGTATGTGCATCAGCCAATTCCTCACATAGAGCAACATGCTAATTTGTGAGAATGGGTAGAAGGTTCTTTAGATGATGAAAAAAATTCTGAAGAAGAAAGATTATAGAAAGACATGAAAGAGGTTGAGAAGAAAATTGACCTAGAATATGTTGCACTGGTCCCCTTCATACAACCACAACCAGTGGGAGCAAGCCCTTCAATTGCCACCTCACCACAGCCAGTTAGGGGAGCCATATCGTCGGCAGAAAAGGACAAAGAAATAGAGCACTCTGAACAAGAGAGCACATTGAAGGAGCAGCCTTCTCTGAATCCATAGAAAAGCCAAGAACAAAGTCCCTCAACGCAAACAAAAGCACCTGAAGTTCCTGTGCTACCAACTCCTCAACACGAGGAAAGAGGTAAGAAGAGGGACCAAGTAGAGAGTACATCTACAGGTACATCAACCGACCAGCAAGGAGAGAAAAGACAAGGGTTAAATCCCTATGACGAGGAGAGATTATAGAAGAAACTCTTGGAAACTTTAGAGGTGAGGGCCCTTCAGGGAAGCAGATCCCTCCTATTTTGGAGACATCAGCCAGCTCCTTCCAACAGGAGCGCGACAGACAACTAGGTGGGGAGGTCTCATCCTCCAAACAACAGGCGCAAAGGGGCTCAGACATTAAGAGGGCATTTACTGAAATCAAAGCTAGGAATGAACCAATAAGATTCCAGCTGTATAATCAACTGCTAAGGATGGCCCCAACAAATCAATAGACGCTGATGGCAGCCTATGACATAGAAGCAGGAAAAATGACTTTAAGTCACTTTAGACCAACCGTGCAGCAACCACAATCAGCTACAGACTACATAAGAACTAATCTGGAAGTCCTTTCCAAGGAGATACACCCAATAGATCAGATTGAGTTGCATATGTAGACAGTACAAATGGCGTACTCCACTCTGGCAGATAAGGCTCTACTGGCTCATAGATTGCAAAACTCCTTGTACAATACCTCTGCCCAGCTAGAGTTATAAAAGGCCTCATCATTGGCCAAAGATAACAGGATAAAATCCCTAGAGGAAATCATAATAGAGATGGGACATGATCCCAAAGACCCCAAGGGAACACAAGCCTTGATCAGGAAGAAAGAAGAGGATATAGCAGCCCTCAAAAAATAAATGAAATTGTTGCCAACCATACATCCTCAGACTACAGAAGTAGCACAACAGAAAAAAATGGAGGATGTGTACACTCTGCTTATGAAAATGAATTAGAGAATACTGGACACGGAGAAAGCACTAGAAGAAGCTTTACAAGGAAAGCAGCCTGAGTTGGCCTCACGGCCTCCTCTATTGGTTCCAACAATCTTGGTTCCTCCTCCAGCAGTTACTAGAACAACACCTCCACCAGCTTCAACTTCAGCAATAGATGTTTCAACCACAGTATCAACCACATCAGGAACCACAGTAGCAGTAGCACAAGAGGCCAATCTGGGCATGGAGGCCATGATGAAAGAGATTAAGGCTCTCGAATTACAGATGATTGAAATGAAGGAAACCAAAGAAAAGATAGCTAAGATTGAAGCCAGCTATGATAAATCAAAGGTTTCAGTTGCTGAGAAAACCAGGGAAACAAAGGCTCTTGAAAATAAGATAAAGGCCTTGGAGAAAGACCTCAATCTCCATACAACCCTGACTCAAATCAAAACGACTTTGTTGGATAACATTGGCAAAGATCTTGTTGATCAATGGACAAGGATTCAAACCATTTTTGACCAGATAGATTTGATGGAAATAGCTCAGTACGAGACTCAAAAGGCCAGCGCATTATTAGCAGACAAGCCTGAGTTGGCTAACAAATTCATTCACTTTTTAAATACTCATACACGTGACCAGTTGATAGCATTGAACATTCAAAACAGAACAAAGACTATTGTGAGAGTCAAGAAGGTGCTAACCATGAGGAATTTTGTCGAGACCATAGAAATAAAGTGCCAAGAGATGCACACAGAAGTACAGGCCTTTAGACAAAAAATGGCAAATCTACAGAGGAGAGGTTTACCTAGCCTGGTCACCTACACAAGAATGTTGTTAAAGCAGGAGTAGTATGCATATAGGCTACATACTTATGTACAAATTCAGATCACTGCCTCATCAAGAAACACAGAAGAAGAAATCCCTCCCACAGGGCAGACTTTGTATAATAAACTGGAAGATCTATTTTACATTGAACATGAAATAAAACATCTCTTTCCAGTATGGCCAACTTATTATACATATACAGAAGCTGATGAAATATTGTTCAAATTAAGAAAACATTAGTTACCACCAGAAGAATGGTGGCAAAGCTTGCTTAAGATTTTAAAGTAATTTTGATTCTCTTCATTTGTTTCCTGCATGAGGAAACTTCATTATACAAGCCCTACCAACAGGAAATTTAAAACTAGCAATTGATGAATAAGGGCTAAAAAGCATTCAAACCAGCTAAACAGGTGGCAGGTGACAGCACGCCCAGAACAACTCATCAGCACAATGGTCATCAACCGACTTTCTCAGTCCAGGAGTCAATGACAATGAGGAAACCTACAACAGCTAGTTAAATGCATTTACTTTCTGGATTATTGTTGTGCAATTTTTCTTCATAATAGTTATTGATTATGTCAGAGTAGATGGGCACAATTAAGTCCAGATATTTCCCTACGAGGTATTTTGTAAATAACTCCTGTATATACTACTGAGGCAGAAGTATTGGGGTTTGGTTGGTTGCTTTTGTCATGTTGCTTGAGTTGCTCCAAGAGAGACTCGTATTGTATACCAGATGAGTTCTATAATCAAAGATTACTGAAATCTTGGAGAATGAACTATTTGATGCACTACCAATGGTTACGAAGAGTGAACGATGGAATTCTTGCGTTGTTTATGAAAAAATAAGTTTTTCTCATCTCTGTAATTTCAATTTCGTATATGCTCAAGTCACGGAACAAAAGTCTGGTTTAGAATTTGCTTTGTTGCACTCTACGCTTAGTTTTTGTGCCTTCTTAATGTTTTCCTCTTGGTTTAGTCATAAATATGAATTCCGCATGGCTCATATTTACTCTAATTCACCTATGAATGACTATTATTTAGGACTTTTTAGCTGCTCTTAAATATGGTTCTTTCATATTCCCTTTTCTAAAACTGATTGAGAGATTCTTTGTTGCCTCTCATTCCTTAGCCCTCACCCATCTCCGTTCAGCTTGGATATTGTTTCACGAACAACTACCTTGCTCCTCCTTTCTCTTGTGACCAAGGAAACGCATCATCAATTGCACTCCATGACTCCATGCCCAATGGCTTGAAACTTATCTTGATATGCCTTGCCTCTTTTCTTGGAAGTATCTTCCCTCCACTCAAGCATCCCTTCCACCCAAACAAAAAAAACCACTGAACCCAATAACTAGCATAAAATCATCATCAACAAAGCTTAATCATTAAGAGAGAGCCCTCTATGATTACAGGTGGGCTAGAACCTGCAATCCAAAGATTGGTTTGTGGTTACCTTGGTCGTATCCCTTCAGGAGCTTAGGGACAACCTGAGTGATAACACTTTCCACCTCTATTTTTTTCTTAGATCTTTCCTTGGGATCATATTGAGAACTAGACAAGTGTGATTTTGTCAGCCCTTCTCGTGGAGCAAGGATATTCTATGGGTGATCATGTTATTTTGGACAAGGACCACAGTTTGCCTAAGGTGGATCATTTTGTGTTTTGGAAAAACCCTTGGTTCTTGGTTGTTGTGTTCCTCCAACATTCCCAAAAATATTTGATCACCTACATTAGGGTTTTTAGCTTCCTCAAGTTTTTCTATCATTGGGTATCATTGGCAGCTTCTAGATTTGTATGCTTGGGATTAATTACTTGATCTCCATGTTTTCCCATTTGGGAAGGTTTTTGGAATTATCATCATATTCCTTTGATATTTTTCTTTTCTTTACTAATGGATTTGGATTAGTGGGGCCTTTACTATTTACATTCTCCCGAGTTATTTCACCATTCTCCATAAAATCTTCCATGTTGGTAAGCATTCATATTTATTGTTGCACTGATGGTGCTCCTAAGTTTTGATTAGGGGATTCCTCTAGGATTTATTTCATCCATTCCAAGGGTATAATCCATCTACATATACCACTATAGTAGGAGTTAAGGGTGGTGGGTGTTGAAAAGGGGATAGCCCCAAAATTTTTATCCATGCTTAGGATATTATAGACAATTAATGTGCAAGGCGATGACCTCTTCATACAAGGAGATATTGATGTTTTCTAGAAGAGGGTAAGAGATATTCATATACACACATAATGATTCATAGCTAGTATATCTTATTCTCTTCATGATCTCATATATTTGTATATAGGATACACAGGTGTTACCAATGCTAGCTATTATGTCCTCTTGGCAATTTTCAACAGGCAAGGTATACAAGTAAAACGAGATATGGGTAGCCAATAACTTCTAATTTTCAAGATTACATCATATGGTCTAGAAGAAAATCAAAAGCATGGAGCTATTAAAGAAATATGGTCCTAACTTTTGTGATCTTCTAAGTTGCTAAAAGCCATTTTGAAAAATCCCCTGTTGCCAAATTACATTCAATGTGGCATTTGGGTTTTTGTTTGTTTTTTATCTGGAGGGTTGGGTCATTCTTCACGGGTTGAACACGTAAGTACTTGAAAATGAGAGGATAGTTGTACATGTGTCCAATATAGCTCGGGAGAAAATGTAGTTTCACCTTGTAACAAGGTATTTTTGTGACTTCTGGGAGGAATCTATTATGGTTCTTGTTTTACTAAGATACTCCAAGAATGGTACGGTTGTGTAGGTCACCTAACAATAGTACCCCTGTAATGCTAGAACGTGAATTGGGAGAATTCTCTCAGTGACTAACATAAAAATCTTCACCTACAATGGAAGTATGGTAAGAGGGGTTTGAGAACCCCCCTCAAGGGGAAGATGCCATGGTGCATCAGATTAGAAGTTCAAGATAATATTCAATGATCGAGTGAGGAGATTGACCATTTCGGAAGTGCCACTAGAACCATTCGATTTAATTGTATATACCAAGTTGTAAGGAAACCACTTCACTTCTAAAACTCAAAATTTAATTATAATTTCAGACTAAAGCTTTGGTTATAGAATACTTTATTAAATTGATTCCTAACTAGAGCTTTGGTTTATAAAAGTTTGGTAGAGAGAGAGTATAGTGGAGAAAATTATGTCAATTATTTATAAAAACATTATTGTAAATACTCCAAGTGTAATTATCATTCAACTTTGGCCAAAGTAACAACACTAAGGAATAATCCAATGCATTTCCTTCTACTTTCTTTACTTTAAGAAAGCAATTATGAACATGGAAGGAGACTTGATCACTTGACCTGGTTCTCCACTACCTACGTATTCTATGTGTGACCAATTGTGCTTATCATGTGATTTGGAAGAAATCATTAAACTACTACTCGAAATACATTCCACAACTCTTATGTCTAATACTGGGTCCACTGCATGTATTTACCATGCATACATTCTCTCGAAACTCCATGTGACAGGTGTGATGGAGATAGTTAGGATGTGGTTGGAATTTTGTTTCAATCTTGAAAATATTTCATATTATTTCCTGGACTTCCATGCCATAAGGGCTGTGAAAAACTACCTCCCAAGCCCCTCCTTTCAATTTTTATTTTTTCACTTTCAAACTCTTCTTTGAAACCCCCATTATCACTCAATGGTGTAAACTAAAGCTCAGATTAGAAACTTTTAATTCCTCTTAATCTTCATCAATATTCCCTAGTAGAATGGTAAGACAAGGTAATGAATTACAACTTTCTTTTCCAAAAATTATTTATTCAGTTAGTCCTAATATTTTTTGGATGATCTAATTTTGGTGCCTATAATTTTTGTTAGGTATTCCTTGGAACCCTTCGATATATTTGTGAGATACTTAGCTCTACAATTAGGAACTAGTTTACATAATCAATGAGTTATTATTTCTTCTAAAGAATTGATTATGGGTTTTCTTAGTTTAATGTGTAGTTACCTTTCATTATACCATAGGCCAACAATTATTTTCTTTCTCCCAAGTTTTTATCTTGGAATGAGTTGGATGGTGCAATTCACTTATCAAGTGCAATATATTAAACAATTGTTAGTGTGGATGTCCTGAAATAGGTAAAAAACTAACTTCTATCCTTTCTTTGTGAATACTTTGTATACCAAGATAAGGGCTTTAATTCATTATTTATTTTTTAAACCATATCACATTTATTTGTTTGAATACCTAAGTCTTTGGCCATTGTTTACAATAATTCATATAATTTTCTTTTATTTCCATGACTTACAATTCGATGTCTGTGTATTTGGTTATTTATCTTCTTATTCTATTTTCAAGACCCTGGGGTTTCATTTGCCAAATAAATAAACCAATGTAACATAAGACGAAAGAGTGTTTTATGGTTTCTTCCTCCACCTTAAGAATTTATGTGTGCATTATCTAAAGCGAGAAATTTTCCGATGAAAATATTTTGTAACTTTATCATGTATCCATAGATGGTGTTTAATAGACAATTTTTTTTTCACATGTATCATATTTAACAAGACTTTTCTGTTTACATTTCTATTATTCGACATTTTATGATTATTTTAACTATTTAATTTACATATAAGGGTTTCCTTCATACAACTCCAAGTATGGTTCATCTCTAATCTTCTATGTTTGACATGGTCTTGTAATAGCAGAATGTAGAAACCAATGTTTTCCATCTTCAGCTAATTCAGTAATTTATTCCTCCTTTTATGTAATTAGTTGATCTCTAAGTCTATTACAACTATCTCTACTATACATAGATTTTATTTAAAAATATATATTTCACATCCTAAACATTTGTTCCCATCACAAGTTATTTAGACAAGAATTAAATTTCAATTTTTTACAATGGTTTGGTTACTGAGTAAAGGAATTATGGCTTATACAAAAACATGTGTATAATGTACTATAAACATTGCAAGGTCAGCTACTCATGTGCCTATATTTTAGTCTAGTTTATGGAATTATCTAATGCTGATGTTTTTCATTCTTGTATTCAGACCTTTCTCAGTATTCTATCCTATTATCATTTCCTATATTATAATTAAATTAATTTCTTATTTATTCATTGAGCTTATTTGCACGTTCTTTTACTATAGAGAAACCAAGTTCAATAGAGATCAATTCTTGATTCCTCTTCTTGATAATTACTTTTGACTGTTATCTTGCCTTCTTATTACTAGTTATGTCTTCTTCATCAAGAAATTATACAAATTTACAAAATATAAATATCACAAAGAGATGAGTGACATCAAAGGTTAAGCTACTAGCTAGGGAAAAACCCCACAAGAGGTGAAACCTATGAGTCCTTCTTTTATAAAACTACAACAAGATGTTATATTTAAGACCAAGATTAATAACAAGTCTTCCATAAATATTCCAAGCCAAAACCATCCTTTAAGTCCCCTCCAATATTCAAAGCCAGGATTGGTGAATGTTCTCTAAATCTAGTCAAAACAAAGATTTTCAGTCCTAGAATAGAGATAAAAATTCAATGGTGCAATACCTAAGAGAATAACTGCAAATTTACACATGTGTGGGTTGGCCTAGGGTATAACACTTTGATTTCTCTCTATCCTTTGACTTCCTTCTATCTCATTTGACTTTGTCCCATTTCCTTCTTGTCTTGATGCAGAAACGGATACATGATGTGTTCATGAGTTGTGCCCTTAAGAGGACAAAATTTACTCTTATATACAACTATCTATGAGGGTCGAATATGTGCCACTAGGTTGACTTGTCTAGGGAGGGTTGGCTTGAAGATCTTATGAGATTATGACATAAAAATAAACATTAAACTATATTGCTTTCAAAAGTCCAAATGGGACATGACTCAAAGACATTATTTTTTATTATTTTGACTCTAATTATGAAGAACATGATTTAACAAAATAAATATAATAAATACACTAATGAAAATATTTATCTTATGAGTACCAAATCTAGCTTCAATTTCAACACTCCCTCTTAACTAGGGAGGTATTAATAATGAATCAATAGGATATTCTCAATTTAAAATATTCATATAAGAATAGATCCAAATTGATAAGAAAAAATGAGGATAACATCATCATGACCAACATTGTCAAACTACCTAGGGCTTGAAAAGTACACTCTATCTCTCCATTATATTAGAGAACAATTCTAAGAGGCATTTAATTGGACACCACTGCCTAGGTGCTGCTAAGGGATTTCCTCACAAGACCGTTTCCTAGTATAAGGAAAAGCGTTTCCTATACATCATTCTTTACCAAGTCCATGTATCCAACATAGGATATTAATCCTAATCAGCCACAAAACATGATTCAAGAATGGTCATCCAAGATGTTGATCTAATCCACCATTCTCCTAATTAGTGTTCATTTACTAGACATACAACAATTAGTCTTGACCATAGTACATGACACATGGACAATATGGTGTCCATCCTCACGCCCTCCCAATTTGGAAGGAGATACCCACAAGCCCAATATTTTCTCGAAAGTACTCAAGGTTTCCCTTAGGAAGAGGCTTTATCAGTACTCACGTTTCCTTCTCATTAGTCAAGATAGAATGGCCCTTCACAACTCCATCATCCACCATGATTTGAACATAATGATATTTGACCTTAATGTGTTTTAACCTCAGATGAAAGACTGAGTACTAGAGCCAAACTACTTCAAGACAGACTTCATTGGCTACCATATATTTAGCTTTAGTAGTATTTCACATAATTGAATCTTATTTTCTACTCATCCAAGAAACCATAACAAAACCCAAACAAAAACAAGAGCGAGTAGTACATTTCCCATCTTCAACACCTACCCAATCAAAATCAATATAGCTTAATAATAAAATATCATTTCTTACAAAATATATCTAACAATAATTTGTAGTTCCATGAAGATATCTCAAAATTTGTTGTGTTGCTACCCAACGATCATGTCTAGTTTCCACCTAAATTTAGCTTATGGTATTTAGTGTGTAGCATATATATCGTCAGGTGTTCACTAAGTATATTAGAGAAAAAATAAACTACCTATATGATGATATATCAACAAGCTTTGAGTCTGAAGTTTTCAACTCTTTCAAATTTGTGATCATTGGCATTGCTATAGGTTTACAATCCATCATTCCAAATTCTTGTAGAATCTTTTTCACATATTTTCATTAACCAAGAAGGATCTCACGTAGTTTCTACAAACTTCAATTCACAAGCAAAATTGCATTAGCATAAGTTCTCTAATGTCGAAGTAAGTATTAGATCATTCTTACATTCACAAATGAGATGTTTCGCACTTTTTATTAATAACTCATCCTGATATAAACAAATGGTTACTCGTTCATTATTTACTATTTTTATGTAGAAATTTGGATTTGCAACATCTCTAATAAATTCATGCCTTTTTAGATAAGTATCTATATACGAATACCATGAGATAGGGGGTTGTTTTAAGCCATGTATACCCTTTTTTTATCTACAATCATGAGTTTCCTTTCAATGCACTTTCAATCCTTTAGGTTGTTCAATTTAAACTTGTTCATCAATGGTTCCATTAAGAAAAGTTGTCTTCATGTATTTGGCGTATATTCTATGACATTAAAGTTGTAAGGGAGGTAAGAGTCTTGATAGTTATGTATTTGGTTGTAGGAGAAATTTTTTCATTATAATCAATTCCCTCTTGTTGAGAGAATCCTCTAGCCACAAATCTAGCTTTATATTTTTTAATGCTTCCATTAGTTGCATGCCTAATTTTATAAATCCACTAGGAATTCACAACATTTTTATCCTTTAGTCTATGAATGATTTCCCAAACATCATTCTTCATTATTTATTCATATTCTTCCATCATTGAAATCTTCCATACTTGTTGTTTACACCTTTATCCTAGGTCGAGGGTTCTTATTGAATGAGTTTGGTCATATAATCTATATAAATAAAGTATATTTTGTGTCTTTTGATTTATTTGAATTATCCTTTTGTAGTTGCATTTCCTTCAACTTCTTGTAAATTTTTTCTTAGACACTATGGTCTATTTAGAGTTTCTTTAATTTAGGTAGGTTATATTGGTTTTCTTGGTTCTTCTTGTTCTTCATGACAACTAGTTGTAGGCTCTTGAGAGTTGATATGTTGTGGAATATCTTCATTGGGAATGTCTAGTCCTTTCTATTCATCAAAATCAATAGGGATATATTTGTACTTCTTGAATGTAACACATTCATCAGATGTGAAATCTATACATACTTCAATATGACGTTGTTCTTTGATGTAGATTTGATATGCTTTAGATGGGTTACTATAACCAACAAAGATTCCTTTGATACCTACAAGATCCAACTTCCTTGTTTTCTCCTTGCGAATTTGAATGTATATTAGACATCCATAGATTCAAAGATCATCAAAATTAGGCTTATTTCCAATAAAATCTTCTTCTAGAGTTATATCACCAAGAATTCTTTGAGGGTTTCTATTTTGAATGTAGAATTCATTCATAGTGGATTCTCCCCATGAGAATTTGTGAATATCTTGAAAATGTAACATGACTCTTATCCCAAATTATTTAAAAAATTCCACAAGTTATCAAATTTTAAGGTCTTGATCCTTATTTCTATTAGATTCTCAACTCGTTCATCGAAGCCTTGCATTTTCTCGAATACTTCATCTGTAGACTTCAAGAAATATATCTAGTTTTTATAGAATGATCAGTATTGATGAACAACCAGTGATTTTTCAAACATGGAACGATAAAAATCAAAATGAATTAGGTCAAATATATCTTTGGATCTTAATTCACTATTATAAAATAGCTTCTTCATATTTTTTCTAAGGAAAAACTCTTGAGAAACTCCTTCATATTCCTCTTTCAATTAGGCAATACCTATAACCAGTTGACTCAAAAATGGAAATATTCTGTAATGGACATGGCCATATCTTCTATTCCACAATTCATATGGATTAATTTCAATGTCTGCTAAAGGTTAATGAGGAGAATTTAGAAGACTATACAACCTCTCCTCATGAATCTAAATAAATTTAGCATTATCTATACTAGACCTTGTAGCCCAAACAAACTTTTTTACATGAATAAATGTTGTCATGGTCTCTTTATATTCCAAACAATAAATAGAGAGTACATTATTTTTCAAACCTAAAACATAGAGGATGATATTGAGATGAATTTTTCTACTAGCATCTAGCTCGTTGGAGGTAGATCTAATTCCTTTGACTAGATAGCTAATTTATTCTTAAATTTTAGCTTTGTGAGAAGAAATTCCTTTGGACAGAGTATTAAGATGTCCAAGTTCACCCTTCAAATGCCTGGAATATCCACTATCAATTTTACGAGTATTGTCATCTTCAATTGAACCTATAAGAGGAGAGTATAAATTCCCATTTTTCACTCTTTAAGATAATTTAGAAACAGATTCAGTGATATATCCTTTTATGGATTT
>APFE031759320.1:63759-127582 GCA_000404065.3 Pinus taeda | reverse complement strand
TTTGATGTTTAATCCCATGTTGGCGAAGATAGTTTTCAAATTCATTTGATGTATATTCTTTTCCATTATCAGTGCGAATAGACCCAATATGAGATTGTGCATCATTTTCAATCCATTTATGAAAATTCTTGAATGTTTGGAAAGCATCAGATTTTCTCTTCAATAAATAAACCCAACACATTCTGGTGTAGTCATCAATAAACATCATGATATATTTATTTCCATTTGCAGAAGAAACAGGCATTGGACCACATAAATCTGTGAATGAATGAGTTCAAGTTTCCTATGTGCTCTTGAATGTGAATCATGAAAATACTGTTTGCTATGCTTTCCTAGAATGCAAGCATCACATTGCTTAAGTTTTCTAGGAATTGTAGGCAAACCAGCAGCACCATTTTTCTTCAATAAGCGGAGACTATCATAGTTCAAATGTCCAAATCTAGCATGCCATAATAAACCTGATGGAAGTGTACCTTCTTCATGATGAGAATTGTGTGAGAAATTTTGTGCATGAGCAAATGTTCCTTGCAGTTTGATAAGCCTTTCTTATTCTATTTCCCTCATGACAAGTGAGTGGTCAGATGCTTTTCTTACCTCAAGCTTTCCATCAAACATATGAATGGAGTGACCTTGCTGGCGAATGTGGACCAAGGACAGCAAGTTTCTCTTGAGCTGTGGGAGATATAGAACATGATCCAGAAGAAAGTCTGGAAGACCATGCAATTTAAGCCTGATTGTGCCAAGCCCTAATGGCTTGATTTTTGATTGATCTACAAAGTATACTACTCCATCAACATTGTCAGTGAAATCTTCAAAAAAATATTTTCTATGAGACATGTGGCAAGTTGCTCCTAAATCAAGCAACCAATCATTTTTCCATGAAGCAAGTGAGGCATTAAACAAATCTTCATTTACTCTAATGTTACATTGTGCCTCAACATAGTGAGCGGATTCAGGTGCTTTACCTTTGTCTATATCATCAGTTTTACCTTTTTGTTGGTTTCTTTTCTACTCAATTTTTTCCCATGGTAGCTTGCATGTGGATGCATCATGTGATCCATTTCTTTTGCAGCGAATACAATGTAAATCTGCCTTTTCTCCTTGAGAATGTCTAACCCCCTGCCTCTGAAATATCTTCCTCTTCCTCTTGTGGAATCTTGAGCAGGATGTTTTTCTTTATGAGCAAGGCACACAGTCTCTTCAGAAGACTCAGGGGTTGTCTTCTTTCCAAAAGCTTTTTCTCTTTCAACAAACTTTTTCACAAGAGAGTCAAAGGTCATATCTTTGAGATTTCCATTTGCTTGCAAAGACTCTAGATAATTAGAGTAAGTAGGATAAAGTGCCTTGAGAAAAGCAATAAGAGGGATATCAAGCTCAACCTTAGTGGATTTGATATCATGCATTATAGACTTTATTTCAGATGCAAGAGCAAGAGGATCATTATTTTGCAGTTCAAGAGTGAAGAGTTTAATCATGAGTTGGACGACTTCAAGTGCAGACTGTGAGTCAGAGTTCTTTCAGCTTTTGTAAAGCTTCAAAGGCATTTGAATATGATGAAATATCGCGACTCACCTCTTTATTTGCAGATGCTGCGATTAATGCATAAGCTTTGTTGTTCTTGTTTTCCCAAGTGACGCGCTCTTTGTCTGAGGTAGGTTGTACTGGGTCATTGTCTCCTTCTCCGACACACACTCCTTTCCACAACTCATTGAAGATGAGGGTGTGTTGTAACATCCGGGACCAATCAGGATAGTTCTCCTTGCCAGTGAGAACTATTCCTACCATAGAGATGATTGAATGCATTCTGTAAAAAAAATACTTCTGCTGATATACAGTGAAATTGTACTCAAAAGGGCAAAAAGATTTCAAATACTTTATGCACTATATTTTCTTCAAATCCCTCCAATGTTTATAAAAGCATCCTCATATAATATATCCAACATATAACTGGACCATTCTATATACCATATCACCTCTTTTTTTCTTTTAAACAAGAGCTCATCGCACATATAAATTTACCAATACAAAACACAGCCCTTCAAAAATTCTACACTTGCTGGACTCCACATAACTTGTGACTATACGCTGGACCATTCAACGCATTCAAATGTATACCATTTAATATATATGCTGGACCATTCTATAAACCAGCGTTAATACGCATTCAACAGCGTTACATACCATCATTCAACGCATTCAACTTTGGACGGGCATATGTATAAACCCATAGCGCACAGCGTTAATACTCAACAGTGTTAATATCATTCAAGCCACAGCATTAATACGCATTCAATAAACCGTTGATACTACAAACGCTGTGTTAAAATGTTGATACCACACAACAATTCGCATTCAAATACCATGTCAGGCCATTCAACGTTCATTCAACGGTGTTAATAACACAACAATTCAGACGCTGTGTTAAAAATGGGACAGCGTTAAAACTCAACAATTCAAACGCATAGGCATATACCAAAGTCGTTTTAACGCATATACCAAAGTTGTTCAACGCAAATACAAATTCAGTTCAACATACAGATTTTGGACAGGCAGATACCATTCAGCGTTAAAGCAATACAAGTATATCGGAGTTCAGTACCCCCTTCAACGCATTCAACAGAGCCCCTTTTTCACATCTGTCTCCTACGCATACCATTCAATAATACGCATTCATGATACCATTCAATAAACCAAACGTTGATACCACTGGACAGCGTTACGCATACCATTCAATATCGAACCATAACGCATTCAAACTTCGAACCATACGCATTCAAACTTCGAACATAACGCATTCAACAGGAATTGGACCTTCATCGATGGTGGCGTATCTCTACAGTGGCACCGTCAGGCCTCAGCGCTAAAACAGGAAATGACAATGCTATAAAAAATTGACAGTATGGACAGATGTGTAGTGCTGGCAGAGGCAGGTTATTTCAGAACAGAAGGGAATAAGGTAGAGGCAGAGGCCAGGACAGAGGAGTTACAGGAGCATAATAGCTAAAACAAGGAGTTGGCTCTGATACCATGTCAGGCCAAGCAGTAACTCCACAAAACAAACAACTGATTTGTATATTATTCCATAGGTAGGTCATTGTTATATACAATAGGGAGTGATTGTTCAGTTCATCTCCCGATGACTATTCACATTCCTAATTTAATTATTTAAATAAAATTCCCCCAATCATGAAGATTAGGTGTCAACATAGCATGTGATTTTAGGGCTAAATTCTTACTGATTTCATTGTTGTAATAAAACAGAGATAAACTAGGGTTTAGAGGTCAAACCCTAGGCCCAAGGCCTTGAAAATTCCTTAGTCAAAATTTGTTGAAACTTTGGGATCAAGTTGCCACCTGAAAAATAAAATTTTTGAGATTCAAAACCTACAAAACCATCAAGTATTTAGTCCAAAACTTCAAATCTAAAGTTTAGGGAAAACTGGGGCAGAAAATGGCCAAGGAAGCCCAACATTGGGTGATAAAGGGGCCTAGATGATAGATCGGGGGCAAAAAAGGCAAGAGGAGGCTGGAAAAATGGAACACTGGAAGAGGAAAACCCAGAAATTCTTGACGTTGGGGTTTAGGAAGCAAATTAGGGCCAAAAAGACAACGACCTGCCTAAAGGGTAGTCGTTTGGGCAAGAAGATGGTGACGTATGGCCTAGAGCTCACGACTAGGCCCTTTGAGGCCCTAAACCCTCGATGCTGGGATAGGAAAGGGAGGTCGAGACCTCTAGGAGCTACGGCCTGTCCTAAAAAGGGTAGAAAAAGATGACGCAAGGCCTTTGGGGCTAACGCAGGCCAAGGAGGGATTACGTTGGACCTATAGGAGCTAGATCTAGGCCTGGGAGGCTTGGAAAAGTGAAACCCTTGTTTTGAAAAAAAAAAATTCTTCCTTGGATTTGAATTTTGCTGAAAAACTACAGTGGGTAGCCCTACAAAATCTTCAAGAGGCTAAATCTTACCCTCAAGGGCCTAGATCTAACTCTTCCTTGAGTTGATCCCTTGATCCAACCTGCAAAAATGAAAAATAAAACACTCAAACCCCAAATATATACAAAAATACTTAGAACCCCAAAACACAAGTCAGAAAAAATAATTTACAAATTAGATCTAGAAATTTATTTACAAGATTTACAAATATATAAGGATTTTGAAATTTTTGAATTTTAAAGATTATTTTTTATGGAGTTTTTTTTTTTAAGAATGACTAGAAATGCTTCAGAAAAGTTATGCTCACTATAGCCTTAGCGAAGATTTAATCTACCATTTAAAAACTAAGGACCCAAGCAAAATGGTCCTTGCCCACAGTCTATGAACTTGGAGACCAAAGATTGAGTACCTACAAACATATGTATTATCTCAAAATAATCACATAAAGCACAACATAGGAAGCCCGTAGTCGATACATACCACAAATCAACGAACAAGAACACCTCGAGTTGCACCCCAAAGTCTATTATTATAGCAGAAAAAATAGTTCCCAGCAGAACAATAGTTTACAAAAAATGCTTCAGCAGCAATATTCTAGAATGAGATCAAGATGCTAAAGACTCAAACAACTCTCTAATTTATAGATAAATTCTCCAAATGGAAAAATAATGAGTAGTTCTTTTGATCCTTGTCAAAATAATCTTGGTAATTGATAAACACTTCAAGATCTTTTAATTTTGGCCCTTGATTTTTTATTTTTTGAAGAATTTTCGAATTTACCATTTAATTCCATTTTATTTCGCTCAAAATTAATTATTTGAGCTAATTTCTCAAAATTTTGACTTCGACTTAACCATCAAGGTCCAAGGGTTCAAATTTTCTTGAAATATACAATATTCCCTTGGTGGAAGACCTTCAAAATTTGACTCTTTTAGTACCCACGAATTTTTCCATTTGCAAAATTTATTTTCCTAAGACAATTTAAATTTGAATCTAATTAATTAATTTTCTGGCTTAGGATTTAATTTATTTTGCCAGAAAATTTAATTAATTTACACGAGGGGATTTAATTATTTTTCCAACCCTCTAATACATAAGATTTTTCATTTACAAGACTCAAAGAGGCAATACACATTTGGCTTAGACCCTTAAGACACACAACCATCTACGACACAATATGATCTAGTTAACCAAGTGATCTGTCATAAAATAATTAAGCCAACTAGCGTAAATTATTCCAAAACCACTTTTACATCAAACTCGACTAAAAACACTAGGACTCACATAATAATTTGACAATAAATTTCACCCTAGCTTTGGGGTTTAAGCTGGAGGGAAAAAACTCCTCTGATTAGCCATGTCTAAAAAAACAGGTAATTAGCGAGGTTAAAAAACCTCCTAGGATGGAATTCGTCATCAAAATTATAGGCTTACCTGGGTTGTTACATAGACTCAAGGATTTACTAAGATCATTTACATTACATTTTTTGCATAATGGGATATCGATGACACATGGACTGCTGATATGTGATCCAATCTTTGTTGAAAAAATTGGTACTTCCACTTCCCTGGAACTTTGGCAATTTGAGTGCAATAGGGCCAAATCTAAAATGGAAAACTATGATATCAATATTGGATTGAATGGCGTAAAGAAGTCATGGAAGGCCACTAGATGTACACTATTATTCAATGGTTGGACAAATGGGAATTGTAGCACCCACTGTGATCCAATCTTTGTCGAAAAAATTGGTACTTCCGCTTCCCTGGAACTTTGGCAATTTGAGTGCAACAGGGCCAGTTCTCAAATGGAAAAGTATGATATCAATATTGGATTGAATGACCTAAAGAAGTCATGGAAGGCCACTAGATGTACAGTATTATTCAATGGTTGGACAAATGGGAAGTGTAGCACCCACCTCCTCGTACATTGTTCCAAAGGTAAATCTGTCCATTGACATATGTTAACGATGCAGCATTTCATGTGAATTGTTGGATAGGTCTATCCAAGAGATTGGTGTACATGTAGTGCAAATAATAATAGATAATGCAACTAATTATGTGGCTATGTAAAGATGGTAATGGACAGCCACCACGTAGTGTTCTGGACTCGTGATGTTGAAATACATAGATATAGATATAGATATATAAGATGTCATTTTTGTACTAGTAGTCTAATTTTCAGTGCTTCATTTGACAGCTATCAGGGTTCAGTATTGCCTTTGCTGCAACATTCGACATCCAATACATCATATATATCAGTTGTCTTTTTCCTGATTATGTGCCAATGTGTTTATTTGATGTTGTTGTTGGTTTACATTTTCAAACAGATAAATTTGTTTTGTATCTGTTAATGTCTGCCGTGATTTGTCAGTTTTTTTCTGAAGTTTCCAATGTCCGGACCCTAGGTAATTTTTTGCCAATGCCAACTTTATTATCAATGGCTTGCATAAGCACCCTAATGTGTGTGTGTGTATATATAGATGCACTCTTTACAACATTTACAAGACCATCCTCTACGATGCAAGTCTTAAACAACTCAAAGATAATGAGAAAAGATTATAAACAGGGTTTGTATGAGTTTAAAACTATAACATTCAATGTAACAATTCTGTAATCAGAAAGAAATGAATTGTAAGTGTACCAGTTTTGGGACGAGAGGACAAATTACCTTGCTTGTCACAAGCATTTGATAACAACTTTATTATATTCTCCATCAATGTATACATATTAGCAAGGTTTCGCTGTCTTATGGTAACATCTTCCAGGTTAGAAGATACACCACTGCTAGAATCAAATTTGAAATGAGCAAGCTCATTTAATAAGACAGCAATTTCAACCTTTGATATTTCCAACACAAGCAGAAAACACCTGCAAGAAAAAGATTTTCTTAAAACATCAGATGTACTTTCATTTGACAGCTTTGCAAACTATAGCAGATTCAACAAGTACCTGTCCAAAGGAACTGTATTTCCATCTCCAGGTATGTTCATTGGACCTATCAACCAGTCCTCTCCAAACATCTCCATCATCGACTTTGCCAGAGAAAGTGCCAGATGCTTTTTATCGGCAACTACGACATTAAATCAGAGGGAAAAATAACTATTTTCTGTCTGAAGAAAGGATATCAATCATATATTCAAAATTTCTTTTCTGCAAACCATCTTTCAATCTATTTTGTACAAAGAAGATTATACATTCCTAAAGCAATAGGCAATAGATGCTACTGAATAAATACAATTTACATTTTTCTCCTACGATATTGAAAAGAAAACAAAGTATCCTCCTACAAACAAGATACCAAGCAGGTTAAGGCACTTCCCTAATACAAAAATCTAGATACTGACTAGATCAACCATTGCTTTGTACTCAACTTTAAAGCATAAAAATATTGGAAGACAATGTTATGAATGTAAATAATTAATGACTAATGATTAATAGTCAAACAAGGATTAGTGTACTAAGGAGGCATGTCTAAAAAGACATGACCATTCATGAAAGGGCACCTGCCTAGGTATATAAGCGGGCCCTCATTTGTAACAATCATATCTCATATCACTTGTACTCAAACATTATATTTATATATATTATATATTATCCTATCATGGATGTCTTTATATTCCATTTATTTTGAATTACTTAACTAGTATACGAATTATGTTTGTTACATTGGTATCAGAACATATACGAATTATGTTCATTACATTGATGTAAGAGCATATACACATTTCATGTTATATCATCAATGCTCATCATGAATACAGTGACGTTGTACCAAATGTTATTCTTGTACTTCATATTAGTCTTGACTCTTGTATTTGATGTTATACATTTCTCGTAACACTTACTGTTAAGCTCAGTTACACTCAGCTGTGTAACTAACTTGTACCCATCAAAGAATATTGAGGAGTCACAATATCAAAATTTCAACTTTATAAGATGGCATTCAGTCTTGAACGGTCCCTCTCTATAAATGCACATTTATTCTGCTTATACATACAACTTTAATCTCCTAATGTAAGTTCACTTCCTTTCTCCAAGCAGTTCCTGAGTCTAGTTTCTATATTTAGCATTTACAGAGCCTCTACTATTTTATCCTCCTTATTGCCCCATTTGTGCTGTATCAATTGATATCTGAGCCTCATGGTCCATATTCTCACTTCAAGGTTATTTCAAGCTAAGGTGAGTCACAATCAGCTGCATTACTGA
Source organism: Pinus taeda (assembly GCA_000404065.3). Classification (NCBI taxonomy): domain Eukaryota; kingdom Viridiplantae; phylum Streptophyta; class Pinopsida; order Pinales; family Pinaceae; genus Pinus; species Pinus taeda. The sequence goes on along the minus strand of APFE031759320.1, from coordinate 119,444 downwards.
CTTGTAACCATCACTAAAACCATGAGGGATGTCACAAGAGTCCCTTTCAAATTGAGAACATGGCAGTCAGCCCTGAATAGTCCTTTCTCTATAACAAAATGTTTATTCTCCTTGTACATAAAACCTTGGTTGCCTAATACAAAATCAGTTCATTTTCCCAACCAAGTTCCTATGTTCAGTTTCAGTCCTTGTCGAGTCCCAACTATTGCATCCATCATCTAGCTCCATCTTGATATGGGCAAGGTCGCACAGTACATTGGAGACTACCGATTGAAGTTGGAATGCAAGAGACCAGTCCGATAAATGCTCAGAAATTCACTAACTACAGGAAAAGTATACAGTTGATATTTTTTATCATATAATATTTATACAATTACAAGAGAGAGATCAAGTCTGACCAGATACCTTTGAAACAAAGAAACAAAAATTATTTTGCAACCTACTGATGGACAGCCATTAATAATTACAAGAGAATGGTGGTTTCAAGGTTTGTCTTCATTGCTGGCAGTTAACAATTCTCAAGCTGTGTGTTGCCATCCTTTGAGCTGTTGGCGTGCACTCTCCAATGCTGGATGCTATGCTTGAAGACTGCACCCTCAATGTCCATATTAAACTGGACTATATCAATTGATATCTGAGCACTGCACTCCAGTATTCTCTGTTCATATCTGTGGTGGTTTTCTTTTGTCTTTTATTATCACAAAATCTAGCACCTCAGTGCAAAGCCTTTCACAAGGGATAAGACAAGTGTAACATGGAAGTATTATGGTTTATCACTATCGCCTCAGTATTCATTTCCCTCATTTTAGTGAAGGATGAGATCCAATAAAAGGGAGGCTTCACTAGTAACTTCAACAAATCGTATAGCGAGATGTGATCAAGTCCACAGCCTCCTATATTAGTTTCTGAATATACCACCACTAACCTTTAAGTATTCAAAGTAAGGCAAGGTGATTTAATCAGAGCAATTTCCAGATTTATGTGAGTGAAGTAACCAAGACAATTAGTAATATGTATCAAGTGAAGATAGGCCAAATGGGTACGTCAAACACTAAAATAAAAGCAAAATATATGCCTGTGTTATGAATGTAAATAATTAATAATTGATAGATAAACAATGATTAGTGTACTAAGGAGGCATGTCTCAAAAGACATGACTGTAAAAATTGGGTGATCCCGAATCCTACTGCAGTAACTGATTAAATTTATCCTACTTGTTAATTTCTAAATCAAGTTTTTTATAGTGTTACACAGTAAACATCGGAATAAAATCTACTGCAGCCTTCACACCATAAAATATTGTGGAAACAAGTTCTGAGCAAGAAGGAAATAGCACACACACACTTGACACCATTGTTTTTGGACAATGTCCCCGGAAAAACTCAATGTGGGAAAACCGGTGCAACAGCTGAGAGTTTTAATTATTATGCAGTAGTTTCTTAATACAATCTTTGGATGCCTCACTGGCTATCTGATACAGAGAATCTGACTGGCAGACAAATTAGTGAGAAATACCTCACACTATCACTGGTGATTCGACACTGATCCAGCCACTGAATGGTTGGCCCCAAACTGCCTCTATTCAGTCACTGCACTGCTCTGCTGTAATGACCAAAAGTCGTATACGCAGCGGAAATATTAAAATACTTCGTAGATAAAGACATCCATCGTAGGATAGTAATTGTAAAATGTATATTGTATTAAGAATTGATGTAGGATGATTACAAATGAGAATGAGGGCCCTGTATATATAGACAGGTAAGTACCCTTTCACGAAAAGGCATGTCTCTAAGACATGCCTTTTCATTATTAACTAACTAACCATTAGTTAATTTACTTATTATTTATTATTATATTTATATTATTATGATCATCATTTTATTATCTATTTTTACATAATTTATGTTCATAACATCTGCAGACTACGTCACTCCCTCTAGTTGATCGATCTGCTAGCTGGATGCTCAATCCTCTTGCCCTTCGGTCTCACACCCTGATTCCTGGCACTGGATCTGATCTGCTGCTTAGCAAATTTGCAAATCTCTTCAAGGGCTCTGCGTGGCTTTACACTGCCCAGCGTGGCTCTATGCTCCCTCTTCTGGATCTCTCTCTGCCTCCTCTACAATGTATCCTCGAATCAGGAAACTCTCCAACCGGAAAACTATCCTTGCCCCTCACTGCAAGAAATCTCCTCCATGACTTCTCCGGCACCTATTGCGCTGCTCTCTTGAGAAATCGATCTCTTGATCTCACTCGATGTGTCTTTCCAAATGCCCATCAAGCATCTTCTTATAATCCAGTGTTCCACGAGGACGCGTCCCCCAGGGTCGGGTGCGCGCACCCCTCGCACCCCACGCACCCGGGACGGGGAGTCTCTTGGGGTTGCGTTCCCCACGCACCCTTTTTGGGGAGTCTTGGGGAGACGCAAGGGGGTGCGTTTCCCCAATGTGGGAGTCTAGACTCCCCAAGACTCCCCAGAAAGGGTGCTTATGGGCGTCCCCCTTCAGTGTGGGAGTCTAGACTCCCCAAAAAGGTTGCGCCTGGGCGTCCCCCTTTAAATTTGTCTAATAAGACTTAAAAATTAAAAATCAAAAATTCAAAAATCAAAACCATTAATTTTATTTTTTAAAAAATAAAATTAATATAACTAAACTTAAAAGTCTAAAAAAAAAAAAAAATTAAATACTAAAACTTAAAAGCCTAACCAAAAGTCATGAAAGGCAACTTAAGTTAAAGTCATTTCATTTCAACCAAAGTCATTTCCATTCCACGAGAGGCATTGAATGATGAATGATAAGATCAATGTATTTGATATTTTTATTGATTTTTATTTTTGTTTTTCGATCTCATGGATGTATGAATAATAATTAATTCAATAATGAGACTTGTCCTGAGTATGTCATATGAATGATGTATGTATCAAAATGATGAATGAGATGGATAAATGATTCAAATTTCATTGTCTATTTAATATTTTTTGTTTCATTATTGAACAAATGAACAATGAATATGAACTGAATTATGTATATAGTATATATATAACACCTCAGGTGACTCCCTGCACCCCCGAAATTTCCCTAAAATTTGAGGGTACTCCCACACGTCCCCCCTGTGCGTCTCCCTGCACCCGCGTCTCCCTGCACCGGAGTCTTGGTGGAACATTGTTATAATCTTCTCATTGATCAATCAACGACCCAGATTAGATTCTAATCAATGGCTCAAATCATCTTGACTTGATCCTCGTCTTTCTCTAGAAGATTCACGCCCAATTTAATTAATACACTTTGATTATTTTAATTTCCTAAGTTTAGACTTAGGCATCCATTAAAAATAATTAATAATTTTAATTAAATCTCCTTCGGGTGGAATTTCCCAAAACGATTTCTGGGTACTGTGGAATGCATGTGTCCTAGCCTCCCTGCAAAATCTTGAGGCTAGAGCACATCCGATGCTACCAGAAATCAATAGAGCATTCATGAAAGGGCACCTGCCTAGGTATAGAATTTTGGAAATGTAACTAGTTTCGTTCTTCATAATTGTTATTTTACTCATTTCAATATGTATATCTTATGTAACAAACAAAAGAAGAAAGAAAATTTATTATTGTAAAGCGTGGGTTTCATGCTTCTTATTGATGGTCTTCTAGGTAAAAGCATGTTCTTCATGCTTCTGGGGTTTGTTAGGTCATAAGATTTATTGTCATGAGTCAAGGAAGTCAACATCATGTTTATAAGACCCTTTCTAGCAAGATGTAACTTATAAAAGAATTTATTTTTGAGTCTAGAAAGTTCTGGAAGCTTCCTAGTACAAATCAGCCCTGGCAAAGACAAGTCGGCCTAGAGAGAGGCTATTCGACCTCTTAGAAAGGTTATATATAGAAACATCTTCAACCTCATTTGAGACAGCATCAACAAGTTCAATCTGCAATAGAAAGAAGAGTGAAGGACAAGGAATCAAGGAGAAAACCCTAGCGAAGGAAAGAAGACAAGTTTTGGGCATTCTCTCTCACATGTGCGAGTTTCTGGAGTAGCTGTAGGAGCCAAGATTCCTGAAGTAACTGCAGGCCTAAAAATTTTTTGCAGGGAGGCCGAAATTCTAAGTTTGGTGCAATCCTGGAAGGGTGTGTATTTTGATATTTGTCATAAAAAACTGCAAATAATTTGTTTAAGTAATTTAACAAATAGAAGAAAATTATCAGTTACTGCAGTAGGATTCGGGATCATTGAATTTTCACACAACCATGACCCTCCATGCCCTTTAATTAGTGATCATGGACCAATCGGGTGTTAAGCCATGGATCAATAGCCATTAGTATCAAGGAGAATATGAGTGGTCAGATAACTCTATGTCTAAAAACATATAGTGACCATCAAACTACAATGCAACTACTGCATACTAAATAAACACACTCTTACCTAATAGATACATTAGACCAAGTTGAACTTAACTAACTTCTTAGTATCTAAATATCCTAACATCCCCCCTTAAGAACAACTTGGAATAGGATTGAAGGATTTACAAAGGTGGCAAAATAGAAGGAAGGAGGCATTAGCACCTATCCCCCCTTAATGAAAACTTCCTGAACTCTTAACATAGATCAAAGTTTAGAAAACTTCACTTTTGTAAGAGACTTTGTGAAAATGTCTACAACTTGATCATATGTAGGGCAAAAGTGCACTTCAATGACTCGATCATGAATGAGTTATCTGATGAAGTGTATTTGTAGAATCTATATCAATGTGTTTGTTGTGTTGATGTTGAACTAGATCTTTGGCGAGCTTGATGGCACTCTGATTGTTGCACCACACAATAGTCAGATGTTGTTTTTGGAATCCAAACCCTAAAAGGATCTATCAAAGCCACAAAACTTCTTGACTTGCATTAATCGTTGCTCAGTACTCTACTTTTGTTGAAGAAAGAGCAATAATCTGATGCTTTTTACAAACCCAAGTGACAAGTTTGGAACCAGCAGTGAAAATATAGCCTGCAGTAGACTTCCAATCATCAGGGTCACCAGCCCAATCTGAATCAGTGAAACCAACCAACAAAGGAATCATAAATTGAATTGTATCCCGAATATATGAAGGTATCAATTTTGTTGTTTTCTAATGACTTTTATGTGGTGTTTGCATAAATCAGGAAGCAAGACCAACTGTAAAGGAAATATCAAGACGAGTACAAGTCAAATACGAGAGGCTACCAACTACCTAACGATACAAAGTGGCATCAACTTTGGGTGTAGTGCAAGTAGCAATGGCTAGTTCACAATCTTCCATTTGAAAGTGGTGAAGAAGGTCAAAGGCATACTTAGACAGGGAAAGAGAAATTCCTTCCTTGGTTTGCAATCCTTGGAGGCCAAGCAAGTAAAGCAAATATCCTAAGTCTGTCATTTCAAACTTCCTTTTAAGGCTTGAATTCACATGGGTTAAAAATTTAGAGTCACTACTAGTGAGGATAAGGTCATCAACATAAAAAACAAGGATTATGAGATGGCTTCCTAGTTTCTTAGTGTAGACCCCAAAATGACATCTAGAGAAATTGGTCTCAAGAAGAAAGCTATCCATTTAGGATACCAAGCTCGAGGAGCTTGTTTAAGACAATATGGAGATTTCTTAAGGCGGCAAACAAGGTTGGAGCCACTCTGAACATAGCCAAGACGTTGTTCCGTGTAGATTTCTTCTTGTAGATCCCCATGCAAGAAGATATATTTAACATCCATCTGATGGACCTCCCATCGATGTGAGGCAATAACAGCTAGAACAAGATGGATGGAATTCATTTTGGTAAAAAGGGCAAAGGTTTCATTGTAGTCAATTTCTTCAACTTGGGAGAATCCTTTAGCAACTAACCAGGCCTTATGTCTTTCAACACTTCCATCTGATGCATACTTAGTTCTGTATACCCATTTACATCTGACAAGTTTTCTTCCTTTTGAAAGAGGTACAAGTTACCAAATATCGTTCACCACCAAAGAACAATATTCTTCATTCATTGGTATTTTCCAACTTGGATGGCCTGAAGCTTCTGCAAACTTTTCGATATCACAAATATCTGAAATTTGAAACAATAGAAAGGAGGCTTTCTAGAACTATGAGTGAGTACGACATTTTTATGTAGGATCATCAGCAAGGTCATAAACTACTTCCCATGTTGAACAAACCCATTTCGGAAGTTGGGGTGCTAATGCAGGTTCAAGTTCAATGGACTCATCTGGAGGAATATGAACAAACAAAGTTGAACTTTCATCCTCGATACCATCATTTAAAGAAGAAACCAAAATAGGAAGAGAAGGTGACATAGATTCCAAAGATGGTTCGCAGGTCGAAGAGGGCACAAATGTCGATTTGGCTCACATTAAAAGAGATTTTCATCAAATTGAACATCTCTTTTAATGATTATTTCTTTGGAGTGAGGTTGAAGAAGTCTATAACCTTTTATATCTTCAGAATATCCACAAAAATAAACTTCTCACTTTTAGGTTGTAATACTTTCCTTTTTTACATCAAGAACGTGACCCATGCTATAGTACCAATGATACAAAAGAATCTTACATCTGGCTTAATTTTATTCCATGCTTCTTTCGGTGTTATATTGCTTAAAGCCTTTGCAGCAATGCGATCTGCTATGTAATTTGCACAGTTGATTGCTTCCACCCAATAATGAAGACTTAATCCCGAAGATTGAATCATACAATTACCCATTTCGTTTAGTGTACGATTCATTCTTTTAGCAACACCATTTCGTTGTGGTGTATATGGAACAATATGTTGAATTTGAATTCCCTATGCAGTGTAGTGAGTTGTGAATCTATTGTTGACATATTCACCTCCATTATATTTTCTTAACCTTTGTAGTTGATGTCCAGATTGTTTTTCTACAATGGCCTTGTAGGCCAAGAACAAGTCAAAAACTTCGCTCTTAAGTTTTAAGAAATAAACCCAAGTGCCTCTAGAGAAGTCATCAATGAAATCAAGAAGTACTTGAACCAAAAGAAGGAAGGAGAAGATAATGGACCACATAAATCACTATAAACAAGTTGCAAAGGCGATGAGGCGTGCCAAGTGGCACATTGCATTGATTATTCCATTCCTTTTCTTCTTAACTTTCGCCTTTAATTTTTACTTTCGAGAATAATTTGCATGTGTTATTTAGTTACCAAAGTGTTACTATAGCGATCCATTGAGGAATAGGCAGTCACCTGAAAGGGGATATCTAGGCCTATTAATTTTAGGTATGTACTATGCTTAGAGCAATTTATTTCAATTTTCACAGTTAGCTCAATATCTTTTCCAGATTAGCAATCACATCAGCATTAAAGTAAATTGCAGATAGAACATAAACATAGATCGCAAAAGACAAGCCAAGACAAGAGGACACAAGATGTGGCGCTAGCCAGGGTCAAACCCCAATGTGGGGAAACCCCTGTTCAATTCTTCTTTTATGTTCTTCAATAGTTTAGTAGAGAGAGTACATTTACAACAGAAGTCAACACTTTGACTTATCTAGATAAGAGCAGAGATCATCTCTAGGAAGATGATACATGAGATCAGTTGAAGACATGTTGCTTCAACTGATTCTCCAAGGTGACTCCTTCACCTCTCATTGTGTTGCATCTCATCATCACGCTGCACCTCACTGTGCTGAACCATGATGCACCCATCATCACAATGTTGGCCCTCATGACTGCTGCACCTTATGTTGCACTGCTGTCCCATGTGCCATGGTTGAACCATGTTGTCATACTGCATGTCTCATGTGCTTGGAGCACCATGCTTGCCACTGCTATCCATGTTGTCCATGATAGCCATGATGTCCATGCTTGTTGTTGTAACATGCTTATTGATGTACCATGTGCCTTTTGCCATGTCACAGCTGTTGTCCCACTTTGCCTTGTCATACCTGGCTGTTGTCCATGTGTCTTAGCAACACCATGTCACCTTGTTGTCCCATGTATGTTAGCAGCACCATCTCACCTTGCTGTCCCATGCATGTTAGCAGCACTATGTCTTTGTTGTCCCATGTATGTTAGCAGCACTATGTCACCTTGCTGTCCCATGCATGTTAGCAGCACTATGTCCTTTGCTGTCCTATTAGTACTGTTGTCCCAACATAGTTGCTATACCTTGCTGCTGTCCTATGTGACTTTGCAGCACTATGTAGCCTGTTGTCCATGCATCTTGCCAACACCATGTAACCCTGATGTATATTTACTTTGCTACACTAGTTTGCAGCACCATGTAACCTTGCTGCCATGTGTTGTTTCACCATGCTGCACTACTATACTGCATCACTGGATAGGGCATCACTCTACAGCCCTTATCTAGCATACAAATCAGCAAGGCACCCTCCATACCTATGATATTTACTTAGGCCTTGTTTGACTGCGGTTAAGGCCACGCTGTCCCTTCAGCTCCTTCATATTGCGGCTAAGGTCACACTGTCCCTTCAGCCCCTTTACATTGTCTAGGGCAGCCTCCACGTTGTTCCTTTGACCCTGTATATTGCAGTTATGACTTCATTGTCCACACAGTTGTTCCTTGGCCTAATCTGCCCAGCTTTATGCACTTAAAACAGCCCTTACTTACCACGCTGTCACCTACAGCAAACCCTCACTGCAGCCCATAAACTTGACTGCGTTAGGGCTGAATTAGATCAGTGTTTAGGGCTAGAGTAGATCAGCGTTGATGGCAGCTTTTAGGTCTGCATTAGGGCACCCTTCAGTCTGCATCTAGGGCTGCCTTCCATCTGCGTCTAGGGTACCCTCTTTTCCTCCAACGTCTAGGGCTTCCACTCCTAGATTTCTCTTCCACTAAAACCCAAGACAAGTGGAGAGAGAAATCAAAATAGAAATGTGTATGAAATGACTCTCAATTCATCTCCTTTTATACTAAAACATTGAGCACATGTGGGGTTTATTTGGTTGCTGGCCGACCTTGACAAATTGTCTTATAACACAAATAAATCCATAACTCCATGAATACTTATCTGAATCGTATAATATTTAGATCAATCCTACACCTCTCAATGAGAGGGAACCAAGAAAAATATCAGCTGCCATAAATAAGATGACCCACATGGAGTTTGGCCCTAGTTGCCAATTTTAACAAGGCCCAAAGCCTTCATCTCGCCCTTCATCAAGAATACTATTCTAGTGTTGGACAAACCCTCAAGGGGGTATCATCGACAAGAGTGTGGGATATTGGTGTTACTGTTGATATAGCAGTTGTGGCATCTCAAATGAGTTGATCCTCCTAGTGGGACTGGATTTCTTGCAAGTATTCTAGACTAGATTGAGTGAGATAGTCTTACCCGACTCCTCATTGAATCCTAGTCCTCAAGGAAAGGTTGACAAAGAGAAGGTTATGATTGCAACCTGGCAAAGTGTTAAGTAAAAGGCTAAGGTAAGCCTCACTCCATCAACTACCTCATTTATAAAATCCAAAAAAAATCTTTTTTGTTTTATTAACTAGCTTTCTACATAAATTTTTATCATACATAACTAATAAATCCTAGGGAAAAATAAAAATTATGTTTAAATCTAAGCCAAGAAATTAATACATTCTTTTTTCAGCATATTTTACACATTTTTCACAGATGTATTAAGTTATTTCTGCAGATCTGCAGCAAAATCCAGCTCTAGCATATCATTTTCTGCAAATTTCTCACTACACATGGTACTTTTTCCAAGTATCTTAAACAAGCCATGTTTTAACTTCATATTTGATTTTGCAAGTTCATATATTTAATTTGTAGCTAAAAGTAATAATTCTCAGCCATTAAAACATTCATACTTCAATGCAATAATTTACTAGGTTTACACCCAAGTGGCTTTGACCCTATAACTTCAAGAAGTGAAATTCCAGCTTGATGTAGGTTTAAGGCATAGAAGTGGTCCAAAGTGCCTCATATTCTATCTTATAGCCTCCACACCCCTAGATCTTGGATCTTGAAATGTTTGTACACTTTTGGGTGGTATTCAAATTTCAAAGGGGATTTCTTCGTTGTTTTCTACAACTTTCTGCAAACTTTGCAGACTGAAATGACAGGACAGCAAGCTAAATTGCACAGAACACCATAACCAAGGTATTAATCATAGAAATAATTTGATATTTGGTTAGCACATTCTTTGCACACTCATTTTCACTATTCATACAATATATTTTGTTATATTTCACTGTCTTTTCTTAGTGGTTTATTATACTTTTCTACAGATCTTACACATTAAGCCAGCAAGGAAGCAGTATATAACTTCACTTCAGTCATTAGACTCCATAAAAGCTACTAGTATTCTGTTGGTTGGTTGAGGTCATCCAAGGGAAGCCTCCCATAACCCATTTTAAAGGTAGTTGGGCTTAAAGAGTGGGGACTTGGACTGAAGTGACAGTGGGCCCTTGTCCTGTGTGTGCCAGTTTTAGCAAGTTACAAGGATCTTCATCAACCCTACTTAAAGAAGCAGCAACAGGACTCTAATATTTTAAATGTGTTATTGATTGCATATGATTTACAAGAACAAAAATCTATTATTTCCATTCATTAAAGAGAATTGTCCAAAATTTCATTTGCGTCAAAATATTTTGGCCATAGGGTCAAGAAGGTTAATGGGCAGAAAATCTCTCTTCATGAGAAAGTATGGTATATTGAATCCCTATGCATTGTAACTGATTCTGAAATTCATAAACAACATGGTAATCGAGGGATAAAAGTAGAAACATAAATGTTGAACCTTCAGTAGAGAACTTACCTACACGATTTTGTAAAATTGTTCCAATGCCAATACGAACATATGTAGGCCACAAAGGATCCCTGGAACTGGATTGCAAAGCATTTCGGATAGGAACCTGTAAATCCCCAAAAAATAATAAATTATATATACACTGCATCTACAAAGCTGCAAAATGGAATTTCTAGCTTTTCCCATCAAAGGTTTTCAACCACCAAATTATAAGACCCAAATAACTAATTTAGCTTTTTATATTGAAAATGTAATATTTATAATATTCAAACAGCGGCTAGCAGGTGAAAGTTCCCAAGTAAAATGTAGAAGTAATCAATTGCAAAACAAATGCAAACATCTAACATTCAGCTTAGTTAAAGGCACAACATAGCACATTATCTTTATCTGCATAGCGGATATTGCCTTCTTAGGTACCAACATTGCTGAGATAATCGTAGTGTTCAAACAGACAGATCTCAATCTTCAGTTCAGTATCTATGATAAATGTTTAAGCTTTAACTCCAGTTAAACTTTCAACACTAATAACTATTATTATTTTTGGTAGATGTTTCCAGTCAACATATGCAAGTGGCACCTTCCCCAATATGGAAATTTATTGCATGTAAGCAAGTGCATCTCGCAACTGACATAAGATCACTTGGCTAAGCAGCCATGACTAGAGGATACCTGTTGACCACTACGTGTCAACTACCCATAAGTAGTACACCCCCTTTTCTTCGCAAAAAGGGATAGCGCTTGATCAACATGTTCATGCCATTCGACAGTCATCATCGACTTGATTATATTAAGTTGTAAACCCAGTCTGCATGTTGAATTGTAAATAATCTTAGCAGAGTTGAGTCATGTATGTAGATTGCCTAGGTGGACCTAATTTTCTAGTGATAATCTACGTTCCGGAAGGTTTTTTGTCTCACCGATCCATGATCGGCAGAGTTTTCCTTCAACCTGACCCCAAAGCCGGAATGAATTTTGTCATTAGAGTCTTAGAAGAATCCTAGTGTGTTAAACTACTAGATTATATTTGGTCGCAGAACTGAGTGGTCTATGAGGGTCTATGTCAAAGGGGTTTTCCCCCTTGAGATGTAAAATTGTAAAAGTCATGATGTAAAGTGTCTTGAGGGTTAGTAAAGGTTTTAATCCCCTCATAGGTCCTAAGTCCTAGGTCCTAGGGAATTTTTCCAAAGGCTAAGTTCGGGATACATTAAAAAATAAAAAATAAAAAAAAAAATTAAAAAAATTAAAAAAATAATAAATTGAATAAAAATTGAAAGAATAAAAAAAATAATAATTTGAGTAATAAAGCAGAATTTCAGTTTTTTAATGTATAAAAAATTCGACGGATGAATTAAGAGATAGCTGATCCTCATCGACGGTCGAGATCATTTTGACATGGATCACTCGAACTAGCCGTTGGGATTTTTTCCTTTAAATAGGGTGCTAGGGGTCATTTGAGATCATTCGATCTGTGAGTCTTGTGCTGAAGGAGCTCTCTTGTAAACTTTTTCTGGTGCTAATAAAGAAAGAATTTGGGGTTGAAATCTTACTGGTGTTACTCTCTTGAAGTGTTGCGAGCTATTTTATTTTCTGCATATTTTGATTTTCAGCGATTAGTAACAGCTTATTGTAGAGTATTGTTGAACACAAGTATCTTGTTCGCTTGCTAGGGTTTGAATGGTATTAGAATTTCTGAAGTAATGGCAGGTATCTCCATTGCATTTGAGATCTAGTACTGTTTTTCTCTCTTTATTGATGGTTGAAGTGAGCTGTGCAGGAAACCCTTATTGAAGAAGATCAGTGGGCGTTTGGGGAAGTTCTCGGCTAAACCAGCCAACTCCCGCAAGCATTTTCTTGTAAAGCCCGGCCAGTTTTGACCCTAGGTTTATCATTTAAGTTTGTTTTCTAATTTGCATGAGAGATTTCTGAAGTATTTCATAATAAATCTGGAATTTTGATACTATTATTGCTGATTATTGATAAATCTGGCCGTTTAAGAGTCAAAAGTTGTAAATGTTGTTTAGCTGATCTAGGGTTTTAATTTTGTTTTATGCACATACCATATTTGGGCTTTATTTTCTTTTGCAGATTGCAGGTACAGGGTTTGAGAAATTTTTCAGGGTTTCCGCCAAGCAATCTGGAACAGGAAAGATTAAAAATCTTGATCAAGTTATTGGATTACAGTCACTGCCATTCCCTTCTGCTGCCATCGTGAATCCATCCCTCTCCATCATTGCTTCTTCTCAACCCGCAATTCCTTCTGGCATTCTCAGCCACCACCCATTCCATCACCCGCACAGTCCATTTCAACACATCTCTCACGCAGTCATCTCTACCATCCTCACGCAGTGTATTTTGTCCCACAACCTCAACGTTCTCATCCCTGTTGTTGTCCCTTGGTGCTCCACGGATCTGCAAACCTTTTTATAATCCTCAGTTGGCGTTTCCTTGCTCCCAACGCAGTTTACCAACCCTTCACGCACGTCATTGCCTTCTTCCTGTGCGTTGCCTCTACAACTCGTCCTTCTTTGCTGCATCCTCAGGTTGCCGTCCATACCCACGCTATCTTTCTCATCTACGCAGCAATACTCAAAAATGCAGTCGCTTCTAGAGCCAACAACCAGAAGCTGAAGTTCCATCCACGCAATTTCACCTGCGTCTTCTCCATCACCTGCACAGGAAGCTCCATTCTTCATTATTGGACCAACACTACAAACATTCGAAGCTCTTCTTCCTGTGTCCGTCCAACCTCAACCATAAGCATCTGCAAACCTCTCCGTCCGCCATCGAAAATCATTCCGCTGTCTGACAGTAAGAACGCGTTTTCTTTGTGTATACAGGCCAGCCTTATTTCATGCGCTGAAAGGTAATATTAGTTTACGTTTCGATAGTCATTTTATTTCATGGTTAGGAATTAACGTAGGTTGATTTTTTTTTAATAAATTTAAGTTGTTCAGTTTTGATTAGATTTATGTTTCTGTTAGATTTAGCTTATGATTAGATTTTAATGTAAAGTTTTGTTTTTTTTTTTTTTTTCAAATATAAAAATAAAAAATTCATTAAAAAATTTCGTTAGGTTTTTAGTTAGAGTTTAAGCTTAGTTTCAGATTTGATTTCTTATAGCTTTAGTTTTAGTTTAGATTTAAGTTTTAAGTTTTTTCCTTTTAAAAATATAACAATAAAAAAAATAAAAATTTAAAAAATTATAAAAAATGAGTTTCTTTTCTTTTAAGTGTAGATTTTAATATCATTTAGATTTTTTTAGGTTTCATTTGGATTTAATTTTTGTTTTATCTGAAAAAACATAAAAATATTTTGGAAATATTTTGCCAGATTCAGTCTTGGCTCAGGGATTTATCACGTTTTATCTTTTCTGCTGAGGCTAAAATTTTGATGTGGAATTAATGTTTATCATTTTTATGTGATTTAGCATGCATGAATGATCATTTTGAAGATTAGCTACATGAATATGATATCTGGTTAACGTTTAAAATTACATGGTTGTGTATCGAACTTTATCTTGTGAATTTTTTAAATCGCTGGAGTATCATTAAGCCGTTAAGCATTTTCTCGCATTTGATAAAAGTTAATCTTCGCTCGGGTTATTTGAATTTAAATGATTGCTCTACATGGTTTACATTTCTGCAACATTTAGTAAGTAAGCATTCAAACATTAACTCCATAAGGCACTGGTCTATTTATTTAATAAAATCAATTAAGTGGTTGTTCCCTTTCGTGTCTCCCAAACCAACTGGTTCGCAGTTGGTCAACCACTTTCCTATAGGGTCTACCCCCTTAGCCGTGGGAGACAGTCTTAAACGGAGAGATCAAGATCAGAGTGACAGCCCCTGGTCTGAGCGTTGTCGTGACAATCTGTGCGACAACAATACCTATCTTGCCGAAGTTTCCCAGGACTTGCATCTAGCCCAAACCACATGAGTCCAGCCACTTGCATGGCAAAATGGCCAAGCATGTCAGCTAAGGAAATTGAACATTGGTGGGGGAAAGTAATAACCCCCACTTTTAACTAAGCAGGGAGGCACCCATTGACAACAGTGATAATTATCAATAATGACATCCAAAGAAAACAAAATACATCAGGGGAATCTTCTGTTTTACGGTTTACCACAAACAATGGCTGTAAATAGCAACACTTATCAAAGACTACAATTACAGAAAGTTGGGATTCCATTACAGACCGAATACTCTGAAGCAACAAGGGTTGAAATCAAAAGCAAAGCATCAAACTTAAGTGACGTTTGCTGGATTGCAAACTGCCTAGAAATTGCAACAACCTGCAAAAGAGTGCAAAAACCACATATAAGCCAGATCAGGCATAGCTAAATATTTTCAAATCAACAACTAAATACACCAGTTATAAAAATAAAACAATTCCAAAAAAGCTAGCCAACAAAATCAGGCAATATGGAGAGGGAGCGAGAGAGAGAGAGAGATAAATCACACTCATGACAAGGCCACTTCAAAGCTCAAACACTTACTGCAGCCGCTAGATCATCTGTATATTCAGTGATCTCTATCTCCATGGGACTTTTTGCCAGCAAAAATTGCATCAATTTCACTGCCATTTCTATAGATGGAGAATCTGCACATTCATCTATCATTATGATCCAGGCATTGAAATAATCGTTTCCAAATTGGAAGCACCATGCAAATCACTATCGTTTCAAACTCATTTGTAATTTACTACAACCATGCAAAAAAAGCCTTTCATCCAACTATAAGAACATTTTGATAGTGTTTCAATTTTTAAGTTAACAAACATGTTTTGAGAGCATTGTAAGGAAACCAAATGCAAAGAAAAGATTCATCTAGGCAAAGATTCTTATAGATTTTTTAATATATTAAGTGCCAAAAATAGTCCATAGATTAAAGACAACTTGAATAAAAATGGACAAGGATAGAAACAAGTGCTAGTTGTAACTAATCCTTTTTTCCAAGGAAAACCTTGTCGGAAAGCCCAAGGAATGCTTCCCCACATTTGTGGATGGCATCCCTAGTAAAGCTAAACAGTGGAGACTAGTATGCCTCACCAAGGGGGACTCAAATCGGGCACCTATCACCACGAGAATACCCAACAACCTGATATATGTTTTGCAATAAACACTTTAAACCAATATACAGTTCAGGCATGGCAAATTCATTGGGTAGCTGCAAAACATGTCCTGCAATACTTGAAAGACTAGTATGCCTCACCAAGGGGGATTCAAACCGGGCACCTATCACCATGAGAATACCCAACAACCTGATATATGTTTTGCAATAAACACTTATAAACCAATATACAGTCCAGACATGGAAAATTCATTGGGTAGCTGCAAAACATGTCCTTAGTACTTGAAAGACTCAATGCATTACGGTCTGCACATGTAGCAGATGACGAATGTTGCATGGATTTGTCAATTTTAATTTTTTAACTAGGTAGGGGGCACTGCAATAAGCACTTTGAACTGGTATATGATTGAGCCAAGGAAAATTCGCTTGGTAGCTGCAAAACATGTGCCCCATTACTTGAAGGGAATAATACATTATCGTTTGCAAAATACAGGAGATGGTAAGTTGATGTTCCATGGGTTAGTTAATTTTGACTAAGCAGGGGATGCTGGTGACAAAAGAGTACTTTACGTTGTTGCTGCAATTTGGATTCAAAAGTAATATCTTAGTTCAGTAGGAGATAGGGTTTCAGCAACACTGAGTTCAATAGAACCACAGTAATGGAAATCAACACTGCCAATTGTGAAGCCATATAGCTTTGCAAGTTGAAAGCAAAGCTTATGAGAGATGTTGGAACCTATTGTGGCCTACTATGATTCCACGACTACTCCAAGCACAATGACATTGGGTGTCACTTTCTACAAGACATAGTTCAGAGGTGTGTAGTGGCTATTGAGTGTGTTTCAGTATATTTTGACAAGTTGCAAATATCTTAAGTAATCCCCTCGCAAAGGAGAAGTTCAAGATGTTTAGGGTGAGACTAGGATTGCCGAAGAACACTTTCCTTGCTAAGAGGGATTGTTAAATTATTTCCTGTTTAGCTCAATTAGTTGTCTCCACTACACCAAAGTGCACACAGCCACAGGTCAGTACAACAATCTACCTGGGTTTTTGTGCATAGCAAAGTGTGAGGGAGGAATAGTAATGTAGGGAAATAGGGGTTGCATGCTTGTTGAAGTTTATTTCCAGATTGGTCACCTTCTTTTTAATATTGTTTTAAACTTAGAAAGTTGTAATTCAGTTCGGCTTTTAGTTTAATTCAATTAGAAACATGCATATCTATTCTTAGTGAAGGGCACAGATCCCTTGGTGGCTAAGTTGGATGATATAGGGAAACAGAAACGTATATATGAAATGGGAACATACTAGAAACGTGCCCCCAAAAAATCAGGAAATAGGGAAACATGGTGTGTGTGTGTGCGTGTGTTTCAAAAGAATTACATTGAAACTCCAAAAGAAAACATTTAAGTTTCATGTTTTAACATTATAATTTAGAATACAGATTCATGAATAAATCAGCAAGTGCCAAGGCCCAAGCCTCAAGAACATTTAAAATGAGAAACATAGAATAAATTGGACAAGTGATATATGTAACATAATGCAAGTAATAAATTACAAAAACAGCCTTTACTATTGATAAATGATGCTATACATACAAAATTAGCCCTTAAATATGAGCCTCAAGGCTACAATGTTGCATGCATGAACAATGAGCATAGAAGGTAATAAAGCCAAAGGCTAAAAGGCATCATCCTCTTCTTCATCTTCGTCATGGAAAATAGAAGAAGATGCACATTGAACAATAGAATGTGGATCGGTAGTGTTCACCACTCAAATGTACATTTGAAAATTTGTCAACTACTCCATGATCAAAGCATACTTTGAGCATTCCATCTGGGTCAGAAAAGCCAGAATTTCAGAACTTCACCATCATCATTCAGCTTCTGGTCATCATGTTGTATTCCAAATTTTACAGCCCTAAGGGGATGATGTAAAAATGATTCTAGTATGATGAAAATTGGGTCATGTAACACACCTAGATAGCTTAAGATTTCACTAAACAGCTTTCACTCTAGGGAGTATTTTCCTTAGCTAATTATTTGTGTTTCTTAACACCAAATAATTGGTTAAGTTTTTCTACCAATTATCCCCCAAAGCTAAAGTGAGGCTTGATGGTAAAGTCTTAGGTGAGTCCTAGTGTATAGAGTCAATGTAAAATGCCATACTAGATCATGTCTAAAGTTTCGCAGAATCTGGATGAGTCTAAGTATCAGTTTTTAATTATTAAAAATTTCCCATTGGTTGGGATTTTTAATAATTATTTGATGTAAAACATAAGAAGTGTTGTCTATAGAAGTTGTAGGGAGTATAAGTAATCAAATTAGACCTCAACACCTCAACTTACCATCTAGACACACTTTGAGGGTGGAAAAATATGTCTTTACCCCTCAAAAACCCGTTTTTATAAATTTTGGCAAAAAATGGCAAATAATTAGCCAAAAATTACCCAGAAAATAAAGAGCGAAAAATAAAAATTCTCTCGAAGTGAGAACTATAAAAAATGAGATGGAAATTCCCATATATTGAAGTTAAGTCAAAAATTTGTGGGAATTCCATTTACCAAGAAGAGTTGGTCCAAGGAAAAATTCGATGGTCCAAAAAAAAGGCCCATCAGCCAACAAAATTGATTTAAAAAAAAAGGTCTGTGATTGTTATTTTGAATGAGAGATTCTCAAGGAGGAAAATAAAGAAAAATATTTTAGTGGTCCAAACCAATATGGGATCAAACTCTTGGTTAATCCAGTTCCTTCTTCAAGGCAAACGAATTCCCTCTTAGAGATTTGTTCATCTCATCAAGGGATCGAAATTTTTTGACATGGATCAAGCCTTGGATCTAGCTGTTTGCTCAAGAGAACTAGTTGTTTTCACTTGGAGAGGCTACACTCTCTCATTTTTTCTATAAATTGAGCTCTTGGCTCCTCATTGTAACATATGATGATCATGTAATCGAGCTCTTGGCTCTGGAAGCTCCGCTGGATTTGTACTGAATATTTTATGCATAATAAAGGAAGTCTTTAGGGGTAAAATTTTTGTGTTGTTATTCTTCGACGACTATGGTAATATTGCATTGATTCATTGTGCTTAATTTTATACTTTTGCTATTACTTGTTATTTCCATTTGCTATTGTAGATTTATTGGTGTATAGTTATATTGCACTGCTATTTGGATTGGAAAAATACTCTAGATCTGGAAGCGCTAGTGGGTTTGAATCCCTAATCTTCCTTTTCATTCTACTATCCAATCCCATTTGGATCTAACAACATATTTTTTGGAAGTGTGTAGAAATCATTATTTTGGAATCAGATCTTGAGCATTCGGGTACGTTTTCGGTTGAACCAACCAACTCTCAAGCATAAGAGTGGAAGAACCAACATTAGTCCCTTTCAAAGGCTTATCAATCAAAAAAAGTAATTATTTTCGCAATGGTTTCTTGGCCATAGCTTGGAAATATTATTTATCTCAATTTATTTCTCTCTATCATTGTGATTTCACTGAATAATCTGGTTAATTTAGAGTTGCATTTTGTTACCTAAGAGCGGAGTTGTACTCATACTCTTTAGGTTAACAAATTTGTGAATTTTGTAAATAATCTTGTATATATTTTCTAACCCTCTTGTATATATTTTCTCTTGTATATGTATCTCTTGAATTTTCTCCCTATTTTCTTGCAAATCTAAAGAAAAGGAGTAAGGGTTTGGCTTTGGAGAATTTTCTTGAAATAATATTTTTGCAGGTGGATGCTTAAGGATTCAAAGAGATTAGATAAAAAATATATTGATGTTAGTTTTTGTAGCATCGAATGGTGTTCTAATCTCAAACTTTGTGGAGAGGCTAAAACACGTGAGCTCTCTAGAGCTTAGAAATTGTTTCTGGAAATTCCACCTAGAGACAACTCAATTAAATTAATTGATTAATAATTAATTATTTCCTAATTCTAACTTAGGGAAATCAATTAATTAAGGAGAATTAATTGAGAAAGGTGAGAATTGTTGAAGTATGCAACTAGGGTCAAATTCCACTTTGGACAGCCCTCTTGATGAAGATAATCATTGCATTGAATTCCTCTTTTCGAGAGGACCAAAATTGACCTAAAGATCACTCAAATTAGACAAGGAGAAGTATGTTTTTGAATTAAAGCCCTCACATGTACAAATTGTCAAGGTCGGCTTCAACTTCATGTAGGCTCATGAAGCCCAAACGTCATGTCTTTTCACCCACATAGATTCATATAAATACATGAGACGTCAAAAACCTCATTAGGCACTTCATTCACACAACAAACATCTTCTCTCTCCTATTGCTTCGTACAGCTCAGAAGCAAAAGACATCTCTCTCTCATGCAAAGTATAGGTGGTTGTCTTTGATTGGGCTGAATTACAGGGCTGACTACAAGACGTTGACTAGTGTTGACCTGAGCATAATTGGCATGGTTTGACTGCATTTTTGGGAGAATATTTTCTATTTTAGCAGGTCACAGATGTTGGTGTCAAATTCAAGTCATTTTCTACTCCTTGACCGGAGCCCTAATTGTAGAGGTTGACCATAAGCTCCATCTCCACGTTGACTAGGTTTGACTGCACTAAATCAATCTGTTTTGGGCTGATTTCAATCTACTAAGGAGGACGCATTATTTGCTCCAGCACTGAGCTCCTTTGAAGACTATTTTCACTATTGTCCTCTCTCTAGTTAGGGCACATTGTGACAACAGTTGACTGTGTTGACTTGAGCAGACTTCAAGCAAATCAGTGTTGACTACAACTGAATCCATCTCTCTCTTGAATAGTTGCTTGGCATTTTGACATTATTTGGATATTGAATTGATATTGGATGATGTACTCTCTCTGCTGAACATTTGAAGACAATCTAATAAGAAGAAAATTTGCAAGGGTTTTCCCCATAGTGGGTTTTGCCCAAGTCATTGACCAAATTTGTGTCTCTTGTCTCTTGGTTGTCTTTCATTGTGCATTTTTCTAATTGTTCTATCTATTATTGCTCTACTGTCATTGGATAATTGAGGAAGTGAAATTGTTAAATTGGATCGTCTTGGATATTGTTGAAGTCATAGTTGCAGCATAGAACAAATTGGTGAAAAAATAACATGGTATCAGAGCTGAGGTGAAGACAATCCCAAGAGACATGGAGCGATAGCATCCATTTTTCTAAGCGGTTGGTTGAAAAGGGAAAAATCTTTTGGTAAAAATGTCTTCCTATTTCTTCAAGGAACATGAGAAGTTGGGTGACTCATCTAACTTTGTTGCATGGAAAGTCAGGTTGGGGATCATAGCTAATAATAATGATGTTTTGGACTTCATTCAAGGAACAGCACCTGAGCCTCCAGATAATGCTTCCGCTGCTATCAAAAACAAGAATAAGAAAGGTGAGTTAACAGCAAAGCACATTATAGCTAATGGTTTACAAGATAATCTACTTGCTTAGGTTGGAAATTTGAGAAGGTCCAAGGACATGTATGACAAGATAGTCAGCATGTATGTAGTCAACAATTTGAATGAAATCATCTCTTTGAAAGATCAACTCAAAGACAAGAAGATGAACAAAGGAGAATTCGTGCAATCATACATTATGAGGATATCTCATCTTAGAGATTAATTAAAAAGAATTGGGGACACCACAACTAACAAGGAATTGGTAATTGTAACTCCAGGAGGCCTCTATCCCATTTGGTAAACCTTCATTACTATTATAAGCAACAAAAATAGCTTCCCGTCATTTGATGAAGTTGTTGGAAAACTCACTCAAGAAGAATCAAGGATGATACTTGAGGAAGAATTCAAGGATCAACTGAAGGAGAGCCCGCTGCTTACGTTGCTCAAGGAAAGAAAAGGAATGCAAAGAAAGGAAAGGAAAACCATCTAAATCAAGAAGACCTCCTCAATCTAATCGAGATTCCAAGGATTCAAGAAGGCGAGATAGAGATGTTGATTGCTACAATTGTCATCAAAAGGGTCACTATGCTCGAGATTGTCCCGAAAAGAGAGATGCTCCAAGAAGAAACTCTTCAAACAACAATAAATGTGGCTTCAACAACAAGAAGTCATATGAAAGAAGACGATAGAAGGAATGAAAGAAGAAGAAACTCCCTCGATGATTGTGAAGATAGCCACCGTCCTCCAAAGAGGTCAAGGAACTCTAAGTATGAAGGCAATGCTACTAATCAATCTGAATATATTCTTATTTTTGCATTAGCAAGTTCATCTCCTCCGTATTCTTGGGATAGTTGGTTGGTTGATAGTGGGGCCACTCATCACTTCTCTAGATATAAGGAATTTCTCTCTAATTTAGTAGAGAGGGAGACCAATTTGAACATTATTCTTGGTGACAATACCACTCATCCAATAAAGGGTTTTGATTCTATCAAATTTCATTTGAACTCTTCGGAATCTGTCTTGCTTCATGATGAATTATGTGTCGGGATTGAAGAAGAATTTAGTTTCAATATCTGCTTTGGAGGATAAAGGAATGAAGGTTGCATTCATTAAAGGAAAAGTACTCACTTGGCCTGTTGAAACCTATATGAGAAATGCCTTCACATTGGGAACTAGGTTTGAAGGACTCTATGATGCTCTTCCAAAATTGAAGAAGTTGGTCTCTAGGATCCTTGATGTTCAAGCTCAACATAATGGAGTATGCCTTGGGTGTGCTAGTGGAAAGAGGACAAGAGGACCATTCCCCTCTAGTGAAAACAAGATGGAAGACATCCTTCATCTTATTCATTTTGATATATGTGGTCCAATGCCCGTGCATTCACTTGGGGGTCATCTTTATTACATCACCTTCATCGGCAATTTCTCAAGGAAGACATGCATATATTATTTGAAGCACAAGGATAAGGCATTCGAAATATTCAAGGAGTTCAAGGCTTTGGTTGAAAATCGTACAAGGAAAAAATAAAGATCTTCAGGGGTGACACCGAAAGGGAATACATCTCAACTGAATTTATAGACTTTTGCAAGAAGGAAGGAATTAAGGAGGAGACCATTGTGCCCTACACTCCCAAGCAAAATGGAGTAGCTAAGAGAAAGAACAAGTCCATTGTAGAAGTTGCCCGAACCATGCTGCATGATCAAAAGTTGCCAAATTTTATTTGGGCTGAAGCAACAAACATCGCAGCATATGTTCGAAACAGGTTGCCTCATCAAGCTTTGGACAACAAGACTGCCGAGGAATTATTCACAAGTGTCAAGCCCGATATTGGTCATCTCCAGATTTTTGGCTGCCCCATATACTTCCATGTGCTGAAGGACAAAAGAAACAAGCTAGAAGCGCCAAGAAGAAAAGGTATGTTTGTTGGATATAGTGAAGATTCTAAAGCATTTAGAATATATATTTTTGGTCAAAAGAAGGTTGAAGTTAGCAGGGATGTAACGTTCAATGAAGGATTCACACGAAGAAGAGAAACCGTTTAGAAAAAAATGGTTAAATGTACAATACAACCTCTGGCTAAGACGCAAGCAATTGTTGAACAAAAGACCTGATATAGATCCCATTGTGTTGGAAGATATTGATCCAACATCAAATTTGGTAGTGGATAGTCATCCAGCAGAGTTTGATTCTAATGAGGATATTGGTCTTGATATGGATTTACAAATGGAGGCATTAGTTGAACATAATGTTCAGTTAAATGCAGATCCACTAGTACTAGGCCCAGCCCCAAGTCCTCCAGTTTCAGGCACTTCCTCTACTTAGCCATGACGCAAGCGCATAGCTCGTCTATCTCAACATGCAGTTGTTGCGCTTGCTAGTGCTACTACTTCTACAGTTGCAGTTGGAGATCGTGATGAGGAGGAGCCATGGGTTTCCTCGTCTGAATCTGATTCAGAGTCTGAGCCAGATGATGTTGGCTTCTCTAGCAGTAGCCAGCAGTGACTAGTGATGTTTTAATTTTGTTGTAGAGGCCATTTAGAGCCTCCTTGGTTATGTGTTTTTGTTTTGATCTCTATATATTACATATATTGGACAATGCACTGGGTACCATTTTGATATAATGGATATATTCATGTCACATGAGCCTACTTTGATTGTATGTTGTCTTCTCTCTATATTCTAATGCTTTGTGTTTGGAAACATGAATGAAAATCTCTAAAATTATGTTTTTTATAAAAAAATAAATATTTAATATATTTTTTACAAAGACCGAGTCATTGAAATCAACTAGGCCAAGTCGATACCGAGTTGGAGTCGGAATCAGAGTCAACCCTCGACCGGTTCAGAGTCCGAGTTGGAGTCGGAATCAGAGTCAACCCTCGACCGGTTCAGAGTCCGAGTTGGAGTTTTAAAACATTGATGGAGACCAATGATGGTTGTTCTCATTTCTTTGGCTTTCTTCTTCCCAATCAGGTGAGGGATAATGTGGTGTTTGACTCCTTCTAGGAAGATCCTTCTTGCCCTGGAAACCATCTTATTATGCTGAGCCAACAGTGAGGATCAATGGGTGTGGCCGGGACACTATCAACAAAATCCCAAACACCTTGTTCCTCTAGCACTGTTGCTATCCTTTCATGCCAATAGAAGGTGGACGCACTGTCCAATCTGTCTTCAAATTTGAGGCCCTGATATGCCATCGTAACAAATTGAATCGTTGAATACAAATCGCGCTATCGAAAACAATACGCATTGCCCAAAAAATATATTGACCAAATCGATATAAGAATCTTGCTCCCTCTAAATCGCAAAACCTACTCCTAAAGATAAAATTTGTGCTTGGTCTTTCGATAAAAACTGAGCTCTAATACCATTTTAGATTTCCTTAAAACCCAATAAACTGATTCACAATTTTTTGAGTGTAAAAACCCAGAAACACAAACAACTAATATTCTAGAAACTTAAATTACAAATATATTGAGTTTTCTAACTTAAAATGCACAACAGAAAAATAAATCAGAAGACAAACACATTCACACATAGAACACAAGATATATGCCCAAGAATCCCCAACTTCTGGGAAAACCTGCAATTCTGTCTTTTATTTTCTTCAACAAAAGGATTTTTCTTCAAAATTATAGCAAGGGAAACTTCCCTTTTATCACAGGAAAACAGTTGATCAATCCTCCAAGCTAAATTGATTTGATCATTGCTCGATCTACCAAAAAAAGGGTCGCGCGGATATGCTTGTCTGCTTGCACGTGTGAGTGCAAATCTTCTCCTCTTGCACACATGTGCTAACTGGAGTTGCATAACTGAGATCTAAGCTAAGGCAACTCTCTCCTGGACGTTGAACCATTGTAAACTGTTGAACCCTAGTCTCTTCCTCTCATTCATCTGACACACTACTTGTGCTCAACTGCCTTGCCACCAACTTGCTCTATCTCCTCTTGTAATTTCAATCTCAACCCTAGTCTCCCTCTCAATAGTTGAGATTAAATCATGATCACGAGCTAAGATTAAATCATAAGTTAACTTAGGAATTTTTAATTTTTCCTAAGTCTAACTTTAGGAAATAGTTAGATAATTAATATTATGCTAAAGTGGCGGTCTTGTGGGTTCTTCTGCCAGATTAGCACCTACGCAAGCAAAACCCTTCCTTCTCTACTCCAATCAACAAATAATGATCAATTTTGCACCACATTCAAAAATTCATATCGTCTTGTATCATCGAGGATGATAATTCCATGAATTAAGAAAAACGAGAAGCTTTTCATCAATAAGCTTGGAGGGCAAGGATCTTCTAAAGGGGAAGGAATGTTATGAACATAACTATGTATAAATAATAATAAATAATGATTAATAAATGTAGTTAGTTATGAAAGGGCATCTTTGAAAAGGACATGGCCATTCATGAAGGGGCAACTCTCTAGGTATATAAATGGGTCCTCATTTGTAACCAAGGATATCACTTGTACATTCAACATTTATATAAATTAATATCTATTCTATTATGGATATTTACATATTCCAAATATTCTAAATATTCATGAGTATATGAACCATGTTTGTTACAAGTCTTCATTAAGTGAAGTCCAAGTGGAAATTGGAAGAGTCACCACTATTATCTGAGCAACGTCTTCCCTCACTTTAGGATGGTGTAGCACCAACAAAAGGATGACCTCCCTTGTTGGGCATTGGACAATCTAGCGCTCCCTGTGTGTTTCATGACATGTGCTTAACCACCTCTCAAGGATCCGTTAACTTTGGCAATGCATCCGTTAATGACATGAATTCGTTGAATTGTGAATGGCATTGGGATTATGTTAATATTGATACTCGACCTCCCATAAGCTTAAACTTTAATCTAATGTTTGAAAGGCTCCCATTGTATGTTGAGATTGAACTACAACTAGAACAGGAGGTGACGAAAAAACTTTTTAGGAGATATTTGATCCCTGAGTACACTCTGAATAACTCTGATTATCGTAGATACGGTTTCATGCTTCTTGAATTCAATCTGTGCTACGTCACAATGGAGCGCAGTAAGGTCTGCATATTGAAGGAAAAATGGGATGGGGAAAAGACAAGACTTGTGGAAAAGAATGGCCACTCTGAAGAAAGTAGCGCGACTAGAGTCTTTAAGTGGCCTCAACCATATATCACAAGGCATGAATCTCGTCTCGCAATGAATAGACAGAAAGACATTCATTTTCTCCAAGTCCGTGGATATCAATGCCACCAACTAGGTGACAAAGGGCACGCTCCACATATATCGTCTTTCGTCTATTGGAATGAGAAGTTAACAAAAATCATGGAAACATTGTAGGAAATGTCATTCTTATCTCCATATAAATCCTTATTCAATGTAGAGAAAAATGGAACGACAATCAGTGAACGCGTGTACGGATGTGGCCGTAAGAGTGACTAGTGGATATAAAATAAATAAATAAAACAACATTAACACTTCAATTATTGGACTCACAAATTTATAAAGTCACTTTATTAATTATAAGGTTACTTTATAAATAAAATTATAATATATATATATATATAATATATAATAATGAATATAAAATATTAAAATATATATATATATATATAATAAAATAAAATATAAAAATGGACAAACCCTAATTCCAAGGGAGTATCACTGACAAACTATACATGACGAGATGACAAATGCAAGGTGAAGAAAATTGTCAGCAATAAAGCTTTGAGGACAAAGCTTTTTGAAGAAAGGGGCAATGTTATGAATATAATATAAAACTAAATAAATGCAAGTAAATATAAATAATAAATAATCGTAATTATATTTTAAATAGTCATTAGTTAAAATGGAAAGGCATGTCTAAAAAGACATGTCCAGCCATGAAGGGGCACCTGCATAGATATAGAAGCAGGCCTCATTGTAACATTCAACAACTTTTGTACTATCATCTTATTAATAAAAAAATATTATTTCCTATACATTTACGTATTTTACATTTAAAGCACAATTACATTAAATTTTTGTTGCTACATATTGCAGGGCAGATGGGGTGGAAGATCCACCAGATGGACGTGAAGACAACCTTTCTCAATGGGGTTGTTGAGGAAGAGATTTACATTGAGCAGTCAGAGGGATTTGAGACATGCAGCAAAGAGACACACATATGCAGACTTAAGAGAGCCTTGTCCAAGCTCAAACAGGCTCAACGAGCATGGTAGGCCCGGATAGACAATTACATTCAAGGATTGGGCTTCACCAAGAGTGAAGAACCCAACCTCTGTTACATTGTTGTTGAAGGTGAGCTGCTTATTTTGTTGCTATATGTGAATGATCTTCTTTTGATAGGCAGAGATAAGCTCATCCAGGAGTGCAAGAGAAATCTTGCAGGTGAATTTCAGATGAAGGATATGGGACTGATGCATTATTTCCTTGGGCTGGAGGTTTGGCAGGGCGATGGAGAGATATTTGTGGGAGAGGAAAAGTACACCGTATAGATTCTAAGGAGATTTCACATGCAGGATTGTAGGCCCATGACCACGCCTTTAGTCACAAACTGGAGGAAGGTGGATACATCCAGATCGGAGTGAGTAGATCCCACACTTTACTAGCGGTTGATTGGGTCACTGATATATTTGGTTAACATGCGGCCAGACTTATGTTTTGCGGTCAACTCTTTGAGCTAGTTTTTGGTCAAGCATACCAGAGCGCATTGGGTTGCTGCTAAGCACGTATTGAGATATCCCAGGGGCTTGAGGGCTTCAATAATGCAGATTGACTAGGGAGCTCCATAGACAGGAAGAGCACATCGAGATGCAGATTCAATGTTGGATCGATAGTTGTTTCATGGTTTAGTTGGAAGCAGAGATCAATTGCATTAAGCTCAACCTAGGCCGAGTACATGGCAACCAATTTGGCAAGGTAGGAAGCTACTTGGTTGAGGAAGCTTCTCATGGGCTTATTCAGAACAGAATTGGAGCCCGCTGACTGTGACAATCAGAGTTACATGAAGCTCTCTGAAAATCCAGTGTTTCATGATCGCTCTAAGCACATTGACATATGTTATCACCACAACAGAGATACTATTCAAAGAGGCATAGTTTCACTCTAGTACATACCAAAAGAAGAGCAAACAACAAACATTCAGACCAAGGCTGTACCAGGGACCAGATTTGTTTACCTTGGAGAGAAGTTGGGTGAATGATCTTCTTTTGATAGGCAGAGATAAGCTCATCCAGGAGTGCAAGAGAAATCTTGCAGGTGAATTTCAGATGAAGGATATGGGACTGATGCATTATTTCCTTGGGCTGGAGGTTTGGCAGGGCGATGGAGAGATATTTGTGGGAGAGGAAAAGTACACCGTATAGATTCTAAGGAGATTTCACATGCAGGATTGTAGGCCCATGACCACGCCTTTAGTCACAAACTGGAGGAAGGTGGATACATCCAGATCGGAGTGAGTAGATCCCACACTTTACTAGCGGTTGATTGGGTCACTGATATATTTGGTTAACATGCGGCCAGACTTATGTTTTGCGGTCAACTCTTTGAGCTAGTTTTTGGTCAAGCATACCAGAGCGCATTGGGTTGCTGCTAAGCACGTATTGAGATATCCCAGGGGCTTGAGGGCTTCAATAATGCAGATTGACTAGGGAGCTCCATAGACAGGAAGAGCACATCGAGATGCAGATTCAATGTTGGATCGATAGTTGTTTCATGGTTTAGTTGGAAGCAGAGATCAATTGCATTAAGCTCAACCTAGGCCGAGTACATGGCAACCAATTTGGCAAGGTAGGAAGCTACTTGGTTGAGGAAGCTTCTCATGGGCTTATTCAGAACAGAATTGGAGCCCGCTGACTGTGACAATCAGAGTTACATGAAGCTCTCTGAAAATCCAGTGTTTCATGATCGCTCTAAGCACATTGACATATGTTATCACCACAACAGAGATACTATTCAAAGAGGCATAGTTTCACTCTAGTACATACCAAAAGAAGAGCAAACAACAAACATTCAGACCAAGGCTGTACCAGGGACCAGATTTGTTTACCTTGGAGAGAAGTTGGGTGTAGAGCAGAGCACCTTCCTCTCTATGCGGGAGTGTTGATTAGAGTAGAGAAGGAAGGGCTCTGCTTGCCTAGGTGCTAAGTCTAGCAGAAGAACCCACAAGACCACCACTTTAGAAGAATATTAATTATTTAACTATTTACTAAAGTTAGACATGGGAAAAATTAAAATTCCTAAGTTAACTTATGATTTAATCTTAACCCTTGATCACGATTTAATCGCAGTGGTTAAGAGGGAGATTAGTGTTGAGATTGAAATTATAAGAGGAGATAGAGCGAGTTGGTGGCAAGTCAATTGAGCACAAATCGTGAGTCAGATCAGCGAGAGGAAGAGACCAGGGTTCAACAGTTCGCAGTGGTTTAGCATCCAAGAGAGGGTCAGATCAAGTGAGGGCCGAATTGCCTTAGCTCAGACCTCAATTGTGCAGCTCCAGTTCGCACATATGCGCAGGAGGAGAAGATTTGCGCTTGCATGTGCGAGCAAACAAGATGCGGTCCTTTTCTTGGAAAACCGAGTGAGCAGTGATCAAATCGATTTATCTTGGAGGATTGATCTGTTGTTTTCCTGTAATAAAAGGGAACTTTCCCTTGCCGTAAAATTATAAAGAAAACTCATTTTGATAAAGAAAATAAAAGACACAAAGTTGCAGGTTTTCCCTGGAGTTGGGGTTTCTTGGGTATATTTTGTGTTCTATGTGTGAATGTGTTTGTCTTCTGATTTATTTTTCTGCTGTGCATGCTAAGTTCAAAAACTCGGTGTATTTGTGAGTTAAGTTTCCAGAATATCAGTTGTTTGTGTTTCTGTTTTCACAAAAGAAAATTGTGAATCAGTTTATTGGGTTTTAAGGAAATCTAATATTATTTATTATTATTTATACATAGTTATGTTCATAACAAGACTTTACACCTAAGGTGATAGTTTCAGTGGTGACAGTACTAATACTCTCATGATAGCCGGTCACCTGTTGAAGAAGTGTTACAGATTTTTGGACTGTATTATGAGAGCTCTTGCAAGTCTTTTAGGATAAGTGGGTGGTTTATGCTACAAGAAGACTCTGATACTCAGGATTTTTTATGCAGACAGGATAGGAATAGATCGTAGTACTTTGTTTTAGTTTTTGGAGTCCATACAGGACAGTTAAATGTACACTTTTTATTTCAACCTCTGAAATATCAAATATTAAAAGAACAAAAAAGGGAAAAAAAAATATATATATATATATATATATATATTGGAGAAGAAAACACTGTTACCAAGTTCAAACAAGATGCAGCTAGCCATACAGTAATCATCGTAAACCATTCATACATGCAAAAAATAGTTTAGTTAAATAACTCTGTAGCATTACCTAAATGTAAAGTATCTGAGTGAATTTCTGCATACCATCAGAGAAAAGGTAAATGTGATTTGCAATTATAGGTATGGCCCTCGTTTCACGGAGTGCAAAAAATCCTTTTTCAGACGCTGTTGCAATCCCTAACAAGCACTCAAAACATTCCACAGTAATGCGTTGTCCTGCCCTGTACATAAATAGCCTATGATGAATAAAACATACAACAAACTTGTTATATTTTCAGTCATAAAAATCAATTAAGAATGTTTCATAGAGTGCAAAAAAGCTTTTCTGGATGCTGTTGCAAGCTCCAATATGCATTCAAAACATTCCACAGTAACATGTTGTCCTGGCCTGTACACAAATATCCTATGATGAATAAACATACAATTAACTTTGTCATATTTTCACAGATCATACTAATCAAATAAGAATGTTTATACAAACTCCTGGATAAATCACTAAATCCTTAAAAGAAAAGAATAGAAAACAAAAGGCCTGTGAAATTCAATCTTTTTGACACAGATAACAGTTGTTTGCAGCAAGATCCTATCTATTTCCTTTTACATTCTTCAAAGATTTATTATTCCAAGTAGAAAAGGAAAGTACCAGAATGGTGTTAGCCATTAACCTGTCAGGTCAAATATTTATAATTTTTGTCAAAATGACAGGTCAGATAACTAGTGTCCAGACAAAACAATTTAGAGCCTCCCAGATTCAGTTTGATGCACCAGATTCTTAGAATTTTTGTGCACCATGAAGTTGAGCAAGCTCTTGAACTACCTGACATTTCCCAGCTTAATTGGATTCCTCAGGAAAAAGTTACGGCCATTAGCAAAAGATGTTCAGTTTGTCCAAGGAGCAAAGTGGGGCAATCAAGAGGTAAATCATAAGTTTCCCTAGTCTAAGTTAAGATCCAGACCCCTTTTTATTGATCAAGCTCAATTAGCTTTAAGGCACAGATAATTGCTCTCAATCTGGCACCATCTCATGCCTAATTGTCCACCATTTATCAAGGAAACTATTAAAAAGATATGCTACAAAATAGATTATATGTACATGCAGAGCAAACGCACAAAGTGAGCTGAGACACCACCTTTAGGCATGGTACTTAGTTGACATTGTGTTACGAATAAAATATATATAAATAATATAAATATAAGTAACGAGGATAATTGTAATAATGATTAGTTAATAATAATCAGTAGTTAGGTTGAAGAGACATGTCTAAATAGGACATGACTCTCCATGAAGAGACACTTGCTTGATATATAAGCAAGCCCCTCGTTCTCATTGTAAATCATTCTTATTCCTACATTTAATATATAATATTTATATCCTCATGGATATCTTTATATTCCAAATCTTCTGGAGTAATTAATTTGTAGAAGGAACTTTGTTCACTTCATTTGGTATCAGAGCAGTCGATCCTTTGGCTGCTTTACTGCTACACAGAACTCGTTCTCCGATCACCTTGGCCATCAATCGTCATCAACCTTGTTGTTGTCATACTTAAACGTTTCGCTACACATTGGGAGATTCTCCATTTTCCAGGTCTTTGGCCACTTAAAAAAAAATACAAAGAAAAAAGGAAAATATTTGAAAATTTTATATAGAAAAGCAAAAAAAAAATATTAAAAAAAAGGTACACATCAAAAAAAAAGATTATAGAAACTATATAAAAAAAGGAAGGGAGGAAATTATCAGCCTACGTAGGTTGAACACAACGTAGCTAGATTTTGCAGGTGACGAACAGTTTCATAATCTACAGCGCCGCAACACAATAACCGAATATAGCCTTGACAACAAAAGCTGACAGACCACTGTAGCAGTAACCACCAAGTCGACATTGCTGCTAAGTCACCGGATTCGCCCTAGAGGCCCCTCGAATCCCGAATCCAGCGAATACGACACAATTCGGTCCGGATTCGTGTCCAATCATATGATACGTCGTGTCCTTTTCTGACTCGTCGAATCCGAGGTCGTGTCGCGATTTTCAAAAGCGTGTCACGATTTTGGGAATCGTGTCCTGTTTCCAGGGCTCGCTAAGCTAAGCGCGGGTATGAAAAGGCCGTGTTTGCTCATTAATATTTTCATTTGGCAAGTGATTTGTGCTGTTGGCAAGCGTTTTGGCAGCTTCATGATCAAGTCTAGGCCCTAGTATTGATATGTTATTCATGGTAATGTTAAATTCTTAAAGTAAAAGTGACATTCTCCTTAATCTTCATTTTCATCCTTTTACTTAAATTTTTAACATTACCATGAAATGACTCAGGATGTTTGAAAGTGGTTTCGGCCTCATTGGATTTCATATGGAGAAAGTAGAATTTTAGATTTCATTCAAAATCCAGTAGACTTATCAGTTTTTCAGGATTTTAGGATTGGGGGATTGCAATGTTTCCATGGAATTTTGTCATGTATTAGGGTATGGAACTCGTATTTAATCAAGAGCACCAAACAGGAGCTTCTGAATATGTTGTTCCCGCTCCCGTTTTCGCTCCCGCTCCTCGCTTTCGCTCCTGCTCCCAAGTAAAACTGTTCCTAATGATATGGGTCTGGACACCAGTGTTGAGTTGGCATTGGCCAACATGGATCTCAATTATCCAGTGCTAAAACCTGTTAGATTTGATGACTTAGAGGGGTCATCCTCCACACCAGCAGATGCAGAGGCGATTATGGATACAGGGGAGGAGGAGGATGCACAGGAGAACAGTGGGGACCATGATGATGAGGACATTGATGCTGATTGTGATGCTAATTGATGCCTTGAGGCTTGTATACCTGTAGTTGTTTTATATTTTCTATTTCTATTTGCCATTGGAATTGCACCAACACTACCTATGTAACACATTTTGATTTGATGACTTAATGAGAAAACTACAGTTGTCAGTGTGTTTATCTTACTATCTTGTAGTTGTTAGTTGTCTTTCAGTTATGAATTATGAATCATGATTTAAATTTTTAATAGATTTATCATTTATGTGACCAGTACCACTGACATTTATTTGAATTTTGTATGTACTATGCATGCTAATAGCTATAGATGAAGATCTATGCTTGAAATCAATAATTTTGTATCATTAATTAAAATTTGTGTAAGAAATATCTATATATATATATATATATATATATATATATATATATATATATATATATATATATATATATATATATTAAATAACGAATCCTAACGTGTCCTGTTCCGGGGGGTCAGCGTGTCCGAATCTGACACCACGAATCTCGAATCCTACGTGTCCCGAATCCCCGTGTCAGGTGACTTAGCATTGCTGCAACCGTCCACTCCATTTTGCTCAGCACCACATACGACCCTAACCTGCCACCAGTTGCAGTGACAATCACCGGAATCAGTTTCTGCAATAGTCGCCGCTGCCTAGTCACAGATCAAAACTGTCGCCGGAGCCTAAATAGCTCCCACGACGACTGCAGCCACTCGAGCAAGATGCCACCATTCCACGTTGTTGTGTCCACATTATTGCACACAGGCTTTCGCTCCACGGACAAGTTGCCTCAACAGTTGTACCCATAGCTACTCGCAGTGGGCTTCCACTGTCCGCACCAACGCCACGCCTACACCTTGCTCCGACCATCCATAATCGGTAGCCCTCCTGCACAGACAGTCTAACTGCACATTCACTAAGCCTTCCCTCCATCGTTTTTACGTGTCACTCTTGGTCAAGTGTCGTATCTTTTACATAAACGATCATGATTTCTCATAAACTGTAATAAACCGTAAGTCATATATCTTCACCAATTCGACTTTCCATTACTTACATAACAAATCTAATTACATAATTATAAGGTTTAAAAAAAGTATATAAAAAAGGGACCAATTTATTATTAGAAAAATAATAATAAAAAAAAAAAAAAAAATATATATATATATATATATATATTTAAAAAGAAAAACAAAATTGAAAAAAAAAACAAAAGAAAGAGCCTGCAGAACCACGACAACCATCATTCACCGTGAATGTCGAGTCACAGTTGCTCACGCAGCTTGAACGCCATCACAGCTAGTCCACATTACCGTTGTTGGAGCCTGCCTCAGACCGTCGTTGCACTCGTTCTACCATTGTTATCCGTTATAGCTGCCTTCGACAAACAAACAACAGCCGTCGACAATACAGGCTGGCCAGTGGTCCTGACCGATTTGCCTTACTGCATAAGGCCGCTATCGCAATTCATCCGTTGCCCACTGCTCATACAGACCGCTTTCTCCTTGCAATTATGTCTGTTGTGTCATTCAACCTCCTTCTCCGTCGTCAACCTACATCATCCACTGTGCATATCATGACCCGTCCGTCGGGCTGTCTCTTGGCCACAATCACTATCTGTTGCAGCGTTCGAATATTAAGTCCCGACAACCAAGACTTTTCACAATAGAATCGCCATCCGACGTGATCGTTGACTATCTGTCTGACCACCGATTCAATTCAAACGGTATATGATTATTTCTATAAATTTTAATTAATGTTTATTATATATATATATTTAAAAATAAAAAAAAAAAATAAAAATAACCATATCTTGTAAAGAGGATATCTAGATCATTTAGAAAAAAATAGAAAAAAGGGTTTATATTAAAAAAAAATTTATATTTAAAATATATATAAATAAAAAATAATAATAATATTGAGAAAAAAAAAAATATTAAAATATATATATATATATATTAAAAAGAAAGGGAGAATATTTGAAATATATATAGAAAAAATGGGAGATAAAAAAGAAGTGGAAAAAAATATGGAATCTCTAAGTAATGAACAAAAACAATTCACAAGAGATATAGAACAATTAATCACAATACTTAAGCAACAACATGCTGAGAAGAGAAAGAGAATGGAATCCCTATTCCAAGTTGAACGTCCATCATCATTCCCAGAGAATGATGTAATCCGTTGTACCGAGAAAGTGCAGCTAAAAGATCAAGAGAATGGCAAAATAGCCAAAATTCAGCAAAACAAGAAACCGTTAGAACACGAACATAAAAATCTTGTGGATATGCATTACAAAGAAATAATGGAAAAGGACGAAGAAATTTCTCGTCTCAAGGACCACGTCGAAAAATTACTGGCGCAAGTGAAGAAGACTAAGGTCACAAAAAAAGAACTCGAGAAGCACTTATCAGAACAAGAAGAGGAAACTTTGCATTTAAAGAACCTTAATAAAAATTTATTAGAACAAATCAGAGATCTAAAAGATGAAAATTTTAAAATCCAAAACACTGAAAATAATATTGATGAATCAGAAACCAAAGAACTTTTACGTCTGAGAAACCATAATCAAAGTCTACTCACTCAAATTAAGAAACTTAAGGAGGATAAGAAAACATTAAAAGACAAGTTGGAACAATTCACTCAAGAAGAAGTATCGAAATCTCCAGCCGTAACAGTCCAAATTGAAAATAAGGGAACGAATACCGATCCAGTGAATATGACAACTCAAGAAGACAAGTTGGTTGAAGAAACGACACACTTGGATGTTGCAGTTCAGATGATAAACACCCCAAGTGAAGGGTCGGTAACGAACTCAACAACATCATTCCCTGAAGTAACTCAAAAAATTTCCACACACTTAATAAGGGAATGTCAAACCAAAAAAATTCCACATCGACATCCGAATCATGAGAATAGACAAATCAACCACGCTATGTATCGGGACCATTCAGACCAGAAACAACAAATTGATGTTTCAGAGAATAATGACGTAAAATCAATCCCGTCTTATGCTGACAAGTCGTTACAAAATTCCAGTGATAAAAATACTACACAGAAGATTAATCTGGGATGGTCTGATCCCTTCTCAGTGCGACAATTTTGTTTGTCACTTAGAAGATCATATCAGCTTGTATCGATGAAGATGATTGTTCCGAGACAAAAAGACATTTGAAGCCTAATAAGATATCAAGCCTTTTTCATTAACAAGCTTTGAGGACAAAGCTTTTTGAGGAAGAAGGCAATGTTACGAATAAAATATATATAAATAAATATAAGTAACGAAGATAATTGTACTAATAATTAGTTAATTAATAATTAGGTTGAAGAGGCATGACTAAATGAGACATGCCTCTTCAACCTAATTATTAATTAACTAATTATTATTACAATTATCCTCGTTACTTATATTTATTTATATATATTTTATTCGTAACATTTGTTCACTTCACATTGACATGGTCGAACTTGGAGCCCTGCTAGTGCAGCACTGTCCCTGCAAAATCCAAGACAAACTAATATTCCAATTTGGCATAGATTGCATATATTTGTCTTGAAAAATGCATCTTATATTTCTTTGACACAGCAGCCACGGGATGCTAGTTCTAACCTCCCTTGTGTACAGAAGCACACCTGCACATTCAGGAAACAGTGCAACTAATCTGCATAGTTAACAGGAACAAAATTTGCTTTAGAAAGGCAACTGCACCTTGCACCAGTCGGATTGACAAATCAGAATTTTATTATCATACCATTGAGAGTTTGTCATTCTAAGATTTGGAAATTTTCTAGCACCAAAAAAAAAAAAAAAAAAAAAAAAAACTTATCCCATTGCCTGTCATTCCACATACTTCCCAAGCCAAGGGGTAATTGTTGTGTCTTAATCTTCTGCAAAATCTGTTATGCTTCACATTCTCAAACTAAAATCTATTATGCTTCATCTTCTCAACCTAAAATATGTTATGCTTCATTTTCTCAACCTTTCACGTTACTTTACTTCATTGTCTTTCTTCTCCTTTCAATACTGTGTCACGTGCATTAACATCAAAAACTGCAAAATCCTCTAAACTATTTTGCTAGAGTTTAAACTTTACACTCCTGAATCACCTTGAAGTTCCTTGATTGTGTGTTTGGTGATCTTCCCTTTGAGAACTCAAATCTGGAATTTACCCTAAAGAACCCTAGCAATCCAATCGACCTTGAATCCTAATTGTTCAATCCTTTGATTGGGGACATTTGAAGTATAAGCCTTAGGGGCTCTTGACATGGTTTGACCAAGCCATTAGAACCCTAAGATCGACTAGGGAGAACCCCCTTGAGCTGGAGGAGAGTTGGCTTGAAGTGAAAAGAGGGTTGATGACCCCCTCTTGAGTACATACGATCCCATATTGGAGCTTTTGGATTTTATCTTGAGAAGTGCAAGATTTTGTTGTAACAGGGCTTGTTAGCCACTACATGTCAACGACCCATAGCAGTACACTCCTTTTTTCGAAAAAGGGATAGCACCTGATCAATATGTTCGTGTCGTACAACTATCATCATCAGCTTCACTTCTAAGATGTTATGTAAACTCTTTCTGCATATGTATAATGTAAATAATCTCAGCAGACCTGCGTCGTGTATGTAATTGCCTAGGTAAACCAACTTTTCTGGTGATTATCTACATTCCGGGAGGTTTTTTGTCTCACTGATCCATTCTCGGATGGTCGACAGAGTTTTCCTTCAGTCTTACCCCAAAGCCGAAATGGATTTTGTCACTAGGATCTTAGGCGAGTCCTAGTGTTCTAGATCGCGTCTATGTAAAAGTGATTTGGGAATAATCCTAACTATTTGGTTAGGTTATTTTATTACAAATTGCTCGGTCTGTTAGATTATATTTGTGTCGCAAAAATGGGTAGTCTGTGAGGGTTTATTGCAGATGGGTTTTCCCCCTTATGATGTAAAAAATATGAAAATTATGATGTAAAGTGTCTTGAGAGTTGGAAAAATAATTTATCCCCTCATAGGTTAATTAATTAAATTTTCTGGCCAAAAATTAATAAAATCCTAAAGCCAGAAATTGAACTAATTCTAGGTCCTAATTAAATTTAAGTTCTCCAAAGGAAAAATTCGTCATTCCCTAAAAATCAAAATTTAAAAGGTCCCAGGACTAAGGTAAATTAATTATTTTGATAAATTTGAAGCCTTTGATCCTTAGGGTTAAGTCAAAGTCAAAATTTTGAGAAAATTAATAGAAAAATTCGAATTTCCTCAAGAATTTAAAATTTCGACAGATGAGATTAAAAGAAATTTCGATCCTCATCAACGGTCGAGATTGATTTGACGAGGATCACTCGAACTAACCGTTGGAGGATTTATCTTTAAATAGAAAATCATTTGTCAGTCCATTCATTCGACCTTTGAGTCGTGTGCTACGCGAAAATCTCTTGTAATATTTTTCGGATAATAAAAAAAAACATTGGGGTAATTTTCGTCGGTGTTACTCTTCATGGAAACACTGTAAGGTGTGTCGTTTTTCATGCATAAATTTTTTTAGCCATTGATGATAGCTTCTAAAGAGTGATTTGAGTGTAGATATCTTGCTCAGTCGTTGGGGTTTAAGTGATAATTTAAATTTTGAATGTAATAGCAAGTATCTCTATTTATCTGGATTTTATTATCATTTTCTCGCTCTATTTTGATGGCTAAGTTGAGTTTTGCAGGAAAATCTTGATTTTTAGATTATCGGGCGTTCGAGGAAGTTTTCAGTTGGACCAACCAACTCCCGATCTGTGTTTTCTGAAGAGCACAGCTAATTTGATCCCGGGCTTATCATAAGATTTTTATTGGTGATGCATGAAGGGTTTTGAGCTAAGCACCTCCTGTGGGTTTTGAACCACAAACCTTGCTATATATATTTTTCAATACTGCCATCTATGACATGTTTTATTTTCCCTAAGGTCTAGGACCAAATTCCCATACATCATTTTGCATAATGGATTCATATTCTTTTGTCATGGCAACTTTCCATACTTGGTGCTTTTCTGCTTCTTCAAATGATTGAGGTTCACTCTGTATGATAGAACTCATAGCAACAACATAGTTTTGATATTGACTGGGCTTCTTGCTTTCTCTAAAAGTTTCCCTGGGAGCAATATGTTTTTCAGCATCCTGTAGAGTATCATGAAGCCATAGAGGCCTTTTCCTATATGGAGGAGGATCTAATGGATCCATAGGCTCAACAAGTTCATCTAGGTCCTCATGATCAGGTTCATGGGTAGAGGGATCCACGTCATCATTTGTTTCTTTAAAAGAGATAAAAGGAGGACTAATTCTTACTTTTTCAAGAGTTGCATCTTCATCAAATATTACATCTCTACTGAAGTCTATTGTTCTTTCACTAGGTATATAAATTCTAAATGCTTTAGAATCTTCACAATAGCCCACAAACATATCTTTCTTACCTGAATCCTCAAGCTTGTTCCTCTTTTCTTTTGGTACATGAAAATAAATAGCACAGCCAAAGATCCGTAAATGACTAGCATCAGGTTTCTTGCCTGTGAATACTTCTTCAGGAGTCTTGTCATATAATGCTCGATGAGGAGTCATGTTCTATACATATAACGCAGTGTTGGCAGCTTCTCACCATAGGAACTTTGGCACATTCTGATCATGTAGCATGGCATGTGCAGCCTCCATGATAGTTCTATTCTTTCTTGTTGCCACACCATTTTGTTCAGGATTATATGGTACAATGGTCTCCTTCTTGTTACTGGCTTCTCTGCAAAAGTCAATGAATTTATTTGAAATGAATTCCCCTCCGTTATCTGAACTGAAGACTTTGATTTTCTTTCCAGTTTCGTTTTCAATCAATGCTTTGAAATTTTTAAACATACCAAAGGCTTCATCTTAGTGCTTTGGAAAGTATATCCATGTTTTTCTAGAGAAATCATCCACAAAGGTGATATAATACAAATATCCATCTATGGATGTCACTGGCATAGGTCCACACAAATCTGAATGAATTAGTTGCAGGATGTCATGAGATTTGGTACTGCTAGAGGGAAAAGGCCCTCTCATTTTCTTTCCACATTCACAACCAGGGCAAACACCACCATGTTTTGATTGGATTTCTGGCATTCCATAAACCATCTTCTTTACTTTGGGCAATGCCTTATAATGAAGATGAGTAAATTTGTTGTGCCATAACTCGATCTAATTGAAATTGCATTCTTGAGCCATAGCTTTAATAGGTCTCCCATTGACCTTGTAAAACCCTTCGACTCTTGATCCAAGAGTAAAAGCACTCTTCATGTTTGTTTCCTCTGGCTAGGATAACACCTTTCCTTTTACAAAAGCCACTTTCATTCCTTCATCTTCTAGAGAAGATATAGATACAAGATATTTTTTTTAGACTAGGTACATATAAAACATCTTGAAGATGAATAGTTTCTCCAAGATCCAAATGAAAAGAAACTGAACCAAACCCTTTTATAAGGTATGTAGTGTTATCTCCAAGGATAATGTGTAAACCAGTCTCCCTCTCAACCAAATTAGAGAGGATTTCTTTATAACCAGAGAAGTGCCTGGAGGCACCACTATCCACTAACCAACTATCTAAAGAATCTGGAGGAGAAGCACTAGACAAAGTTGAAATCAAAAAGTACTCAGATTGAGAAGCAGCAGCATTATTTTCATACCTTGTATTTTTGTATCTCTTTTGAGGACGAGGCTCTTGATCGTGAGCATTGCTTCTTCCTTCATATGTACTTCCTCCATAATTCCACCTTTTTCGATCAAGAGACTGATTATTGTAGTTGTTGTTGTTGGACACCTAATGCGCTAAGGGTTAAGGTGTGGAAGTTGGACAGTCAAAGGGAGTTCAAGAGACCTTAAAATATGGAATCCAACGGTCACTCCAATGTATTATAAATGTACATCTAAGTTAATAAGAAATGGAATTCACTATTCTATCATTTATCACTGTTCACATCCCATGTGGGTTTAACAGTTGTTATTCCTTTGATTATAAGAGAATCTTCTTTCTGGACAATCTCGAGCATAGTGCCCATGCTTGTGACAGTTAAAGCATTCAACATTTCTCGTGCTCTTCTTGAAAAACTTGGGTTTGGACTTTGGCTTAGAAAATTTTCCCTTTCCTTTTGTTCTTCTTTGCTTGTGCAGCAAAGGCAAATGGTTCTCCTTCTTCATGTCTCTAAATTCTACCCCTTGAATTCATCCTTGATTCTTCTTGTTTGCATCTTTCGATCAATTCATCAAAAGTTGGCAGAACATTATTATTGTACATGCATGGCATAGGAACTTCAAAGATGGTTTTACTCTTGGGTTTAGGGTTGATGGCCTTTATCAAGTTGGTGGAAGTCCTTTGGGAGCATTAGCAAATGATACCTCTATTCAATGTGAGCTATGGCACCGGAGATTTGCCCACTTACATTACAAAGTCTTACCTGGGATAAGGAAGATGGTCACCGGAATGCCCAAGTTTCATATGAACCATGAAGGAGTTTGTCAAGGTTGTGCAACTGGGAAACATACAAAGGGACCATTCCCTTCTAGTGAGAGCAAGACAACTGATATTTTTCAGTTGATCCATTATGACCTGTCTTGGGCCTTGCCTATAACTTCATTAGGAGGATACTCATACTATGCAATATTTGTGGATGACTTCTCCTGCAAAACATGGATTTATTTCTTGAAGAAGAAGGATGAAGTGTTCAAATGGCTCTGTTCTTTTAAATCATTGGTGGAGAACCAAACAAAAAAGAAGATCAAGACATTGAAGACTGATAATGGAACCGAATATGAATCTAATGATTCAATGACTTTTGCAAAGAGGAGGGCATTATGAGGGAGACAATCGTTCCATATACTCCAAAGAAAAATGGAGTTGTTGAAAGAAAGAATCAAACTATTATGGAAGCCACCTATGCCATGATCTATGATCAAGGTCTACCGAAATTCTTGTGGGGAGAAGTTGCTAACGCTGTTGTATATGTTCAAAATAGGAGCCATCATCAAGCTTTAGATTTCAAGACACCCGAATAAGTCTACACTAAGAAGAAACCTGATGTTTCTCATTTTCGAATCTTTGGTTGTCATGTGTATTTTCATGTGCCTAAAGAGAAAAGGAACAAGTTGGAAGCTTCTAGGAAGAAATGTGTTTTCATTGGATATAGTGAAAATTCAAAGGCATATAGAATTTATGTACCTAGTCAAAGGGAGGTAGAAGTAGGTAGAGATGTTACTTTTGATGAAGACACTGCCATCGGAAAAGCCAGAGATCTCCCCATCTCAAGGAAGGATGATTATGTTGCTGAAAAACAAGAACCTCTAATGGATGAGCCTATGCCCGACGTTGATGGCCCGATGGATCCTCTTGATCCACCTCCTTATGATCCCTCTACCTCAAAGAAAAGACCATTGTGGCTTCGGGATACTCTTCAAGCTGCAGAAAAACATTCGGCCCCTAGAGGAACATTTTGAGAAAGTAAGAAACCTAACAAATATCAAAGACACTTGGATGCCACGAGTATTATTATTCAAACCGAATCTTGCACTTTCAAAGAAGTTGTAAAGCACCAAGTATGGAAAGATGCGATGGCTTAGGAGTATGAGTCAATCATGAAGACTGATGTTTGGGATGGTGCCTAGACCCGAGGACAAGTTCGTGGTCACTTCAAAATGGATCTACAAAATTAAACATGGCGCTTATGGAAGTGCTGAAAAATATAAGGCAAGGTTTGTGGCTCATGATTTCTCTCAAAAGGAAGGAGTTGAGTATAGTGAAATATTTGCACCAGTTGCTCGATAGACCACTACTTGATCCATAATTGCTCTTGATGCCAACCAAGGATGGAGCCTATGTCAAATGGATGTCAGGACTGCATTTTTGCATGGCTCACTTAAGGAGGATGTCTACTTGGAAAAGCCTCGAAGGGTTTGAAGTACAAGATAGGAGGACACGTGTATGCAAGTTGAAGAAAGCCCTCTATGGGTTAAAGCAAGCCCCTTGGGCTTGGTATGAGAGGATTGATAGTTAGTTATCTTATGAAGTCGGGATTTACAAGGAGCTATGTTAATACAAACTTGTACTTCAAGGTTGAAAAGTGTGTGCCACTCATTTTGGTCTTTTATGTTGATGATCTATTTCTGACTAGTGCAAACTGCAAACCCTCTCATTTATCAATGCAAGAGGGAGTTGACTTCTAAATTTGAGGTGAAGGACCTAGGACTGATGCATTATTTCCTAGGCTTGGAGGTTTGGCAAAAGTCAAGCGAGATTTTCCTTTCTCAAGGGAAATACATT
This sequence comes from Pinus taeda, assembly GCA_000404065.3. Lineage (NCBI taxonomy): Eukaryota > Viridiplantae > Streptophyta > Pinopsida > Pinales > Pinaceae > Pinus > Pinus taeda. Next base: position 75,832 of record APFE031759320.1, on the reverse strand, counting down.
ATGAAGTTGTTAGAAAGATGTGGTATGGTGGAATGCAAGTCTATGTCTACTTCGATGGAACTAAATTTCAAGAAGCTATGTGGAAGTGTTGCTAGTCCAAAATTGGCAAATCCTTTTGAATATAGATAACTTGTGGGGGGCCTGATGTTGTTGGTAAACTCCCAATCAGACATATGCTTCGCTGTAAATACTTTGAGTCAATTTATGGTTGAGCCTCATCATATAAATTGGGTTGTTGCAAAGAATCTTCCAAGATATCTTCATGGCACTATCAACTATGGACTAAGATATATTGTCGAGAATTTGAGGCTTCATGGATATTCTAATGCTAATTGGGTTGGCAGTGTGGTGGATAGAAAAAGCACATCTGGATGTTGTTTTTCTTTGGGATCTGCTGCGCACCGCAAATGTTGAATATATTGCAACTTAGTATGGCCTTTTATGAAGCTATTTGGTTGAGGAAGCTCTTTAGTGAGCTATTTGAGCACGTGTTGGATAACACCATCATTTACTGTGACAATTAAAGAGGAATTCGTCTCTCAGAGAATCACGTGTTCCACGACCGATTCAAACATATTGATATCAGGTACCACTTTATATGGGATATGGTACAGTGGGGAGCAATAAGGCTCCATCACATCAGGACGAATGAACAAGTTGCTGACATCCTCACAAAGCCTTTAGGAAAGGCCAAATTCTTAATCTTCAGAGAGAGACATGGAGTCGTGGAAAGACCCTCTCATGAGGGTCCCGCTTGAGTTGGACATTGAGCTCTTGGAGCTCCTGGGGTGCCTAGGGTACTCCTTGGAGCTATATGAGCACAGGGTAAGTGGTTCACCTTCCCCTATGGAAGTCACTATTTGAGAATAGGGTGAGTGGTTCACCTTCCCCTATGGAAGTCACTATTTGAGAATAGGGTGAGTGGTTCACCTTCCCCTATGGAGTATGCTATATGAAAATAGGGTGAGTGGTTCACCTTCCCTTGTGGATGCCCCTACATCCTACCCATGCAGTCCAAGACTCATGGGAAGTACCTCTTATCTGCCCAATGAGTTGGGGAAAGTGGACAGGGACAATTAGCACTACTGACAGACGCGTCGAGTATTGTCATACTCCCTATGTCTAGGATGCATGATGTTCAACAACTTGATCAATAAAGATCAAGCCTGGTAGGGGTTCTACCACTTAACATGAGGACTTACCTTTGTCATATGGATGAGGGTGGTAGGGTCTTGCGAGCCACCCTCCATGATCTTTTCTTCTTGATATGATATCAATCTTCAGCAGAGACGAGACAAGTTGCATAGATGGTACATGATGAAATTGATGGTATAGCTATGGATGGACATTGGTAGGTGGAATTACTCCGTAGTTGAGAGAGTGTTAAAGTTGGCAACTAGGCATCAATTCCATCACTTGGTGACTCCTCTTTTCATGGTACTCCTCACCCTTGAAGCACACTTAATGGTATCTTTCTTCATTTGAAATTTTGGAGTTTTTGTCCACCTACAAATGCCTATTTTTCATGTTGGTTCAGGATTGCCCCTATTTGTTGATTTGGGGTAGCATCGGATGTGCTCTAAGCCTCAAATTTTGCAGGGAGGATTGGGCACAGGTATTCCGAAGAACCCAAAAAGCGTTTTGGGAAGTTCCACCCAAAAGTGATTTTATTAAAATAATTAATATTTTTAATGGGGTTCCTAAGTCTAAACTTAGGAAAATTAAAATATTAATGAGTGTTAATCTAATCAGGGGTGAAACTTCTAGAAAAAGCCACGGATCAAGCCAAAACAATCTGAGCCTTTGATTATATTTTTAATCTAGGTCGTCGGTTGTCCAACGGGAAGATATAAGAAGGGGCTTACGGGTCATTTGCAAAACACACAGAGATAGAGAAAATCAATTTTCTGAAGTGAGTTCTCAGTAAGAAAAATCGATTGAGGAACTCTCTTGCAGTTGAGAGGCAGGGATAACAGCTTCCAGAGAGAGAGATTCTCATCTAGAGATACATCAACAAAGAGAGGCAGTGAGTGATCCAGAAGAGAGAGGAGTCCGAAATTTTCAAAGGAATTCGATTTTCAGAAGTCGGGAGCGGGGTGTGAGAGCGGGAGGCAAAAATCGAATTTCCTAGAGTGACCAACCAGAGAAGTGATGCAGCACCCAGAGAGCTTGACGTTGGGCTGACGTAGGCACTGCACAGATACAGCGCAAAGGAAGCCAGAAAAGTCGAGAGACATTCAGTTTGGGGTTGGATCAGCCAGGATTTCTCAGTGATTGTGTGAGGTAAAACTCACAAAGCTTCTGCCAATATTTCTCTCTGTAATCGAATCACCCTGTGAGGTATTCAGTGATGTATTCAAATTTTTCTACTGCTTAATAATAATAAACCCTCAGAGTTGTTGCACTGGTTTTCCCGCATTGGGCTTTTCCAGGGACTTTTGTCCAAAAAAACTGTGCCCTATGTGTTGTAATTTTTCTTTCTTGCTCAGTATTTCGTTTCCACATGTATGTAAATTAAGTGAAGGTTGCAGATGTATTTACTTCGAAATTTACTGTAGAAGATAGTAAATAACTTGTGTGATTTAATCAAGTCGGAGAAGTAACATCAGTTTGTTGCAGTAGGGATTCCGGATTAGGAATTTTCACACTATGCATGTCGGCCCTCTTGATGAAATGACATGTCTCCTCACCCACGCCAACCACTATAAATATAGCCTCATGTTCACCTCATTTCTCCATGGCACATGTAAAGAAATTCTCTCTGTTGACCAGAATTCTCTCTCCATTGACTTTCGTTCACTGAGGATTCTTTGACCAAGTTCAGGAAGGCAGTTTGTGGAGGCTACTTTGACTGAATTCCTAGACTAATTAACCGAGTTCTTGGGCATTCTTTCACAAGTTCAGACCCTCTTGTTGACCGCAGGTCAACTGTGCACAATTAACCAGATTGCAGAGGTCTGCAACAGTCTGAAATTCAGACCTCCTGAGGCATTTCAAAGATGACACTTGATAGCGTTTGATAGGTTTGTTGTTTATCCTTTTGACAGCTGTTGGTTGGGTTTTTGGTGGACATTTTGACAGTCAAATGTTTGACTTTGGCTTCATTATCACTGTACATTATTGGATTTTTCTCTCTCTGAACATTTGATATTCATTAAGAAGAAAAGATCAGTTGGGTTTTCCCCTTGTGGGTTTTGCCTTGGCATTAGCCTGAATATTTGTGTTCTCTTGTCTTGGCTTGTCTTGCATTTTATTGTTTATGTTCGATCTAGATTTACTGCCCATGTTGATCTAATGGTTAATGTGATTGATATTGAAATCTAAGTGGAAATTGTCATTGGGTTAATAAAAGTACATTGAAGTAATTATTGTAAGCATAGAACATACCATCGTCATAATTAACAACCAATGATCACGTACATAAGGCATCAACACTTAATATAAAGCATGGAAATAAAGTAAAGCATGTATGTCAAGTACCATAATCATCAATGCAAGTAAGCTACGGAAAATGTGGGAAACATCATCAATCAACTATTTGTCGAGAACTTGGATCTCATCTATAAAACTATATGTGATAAGAATCATAGAAGAAAATCTCCTCTAGTTACCCCTATATGTCAACGGGTAACAATTCCCTCTTTCAAAGCATTGTATTTCACTTTAGCTTTGCACTATTAGAGCTTAGATCTCATAGATTAGCTTTGCATGTTGCTTTATAGGGATGACCTTCACACTCTTATTATGTCTCGTCACTTAGGTACCAAATAGTCTCTTTGACCTACTTTTGGTCATTTGTTGGACATTAGTAAACCTATGTTCTCTTATCTCATAGAACTCTCTAGAATTCACAATTGTTTATTTATAAACAACTATCCACCCTACAAAAAGAAATCAAGAAAGATTGTTCTATCCTACAACGCTGGCTTCTTACAAGCTTTAAAAATCTTTCTACCATTCCAAATATGGAGAAATGTGCTCGCTAAGTTCAAGGTGAGACAAGCATAAAATCATAGCATAATCATGTATCCTTTTGATACTTATATTAATCCCAAGGTATGGAGATAGATGCAATACAAGGTCCCGCAATATAGAGCAAGTATTATTGCAAATTTATAGCACCCATGTCCTGAAAAAAATCATTCTCGGTATCTATCTTTGCATTTTAGAGAAGCTTGTGACAATTACCAATCGCCAGCTTTTAGTTACCATTGACATCAATTGATTTCAATCAATAGCCATCAACCACCATGTCAACCAACTTGTTGATCAACTTATAGACCAACTCTACCAATGTCGTTAAATCCTCCAACTCTACTAACAATAATGTTATTAGAAGAAAATTTGGAATTAAACTAATTGACCTCGAAAACCAAAGCCAAAACCAAAACCAAAACCAAACTACTTGACCCCACACACCAAAGACGGAGCAAAATGAACAAAAGAACCATAAATTTGTAAGAATTTACAAGGCAAGTTCCTTAGATTGAACACCAAAGGACACCGCTCACAAACAGATCACAGATCAGTACACCAGTATTCTTGACATGGTTAAAACCTTCAAAGAGGGAAACAATCCACGACGTGAACCAACACGGCCACTTCAAGCAATATTATTCATGTAAAAGAAAGAAAATTTACATAAGCTTCTCTCATAAACAGTCACCGGACAAATGACCCTCCATGCTCTTTAAATAGAGATCATGAACAAATCGAGTGTTAAGCCACAATCAAGTATCGGTAATATCAAGAGTACATATTGTGACCATCGGATTGTAAGTTACAAAGAGTACATACTAAAGAAACACAGTTTACCTAACTATACACTAGACCAAGTTATACTTAATTATTTCCTATGTGTCAGAATATCCTAACATCCCCCCTTAAGAACAACTTGGGATAGGATTGAAGGATGTAAAAAGATGACACAATAGGAGAAGGAAGGAGGCATTAGAGCCTATCCCCTCTTAGTGACAACTTCCTGAACTCCAACCATAAATCAAATTTTAGTAAACTCTGCCTCTGTGAGAGCCTTTGTAAGGATGTTTGCAACTTGATCATCAGTTGAACAATATTGCACTTCAAGAACATGGTCATGAATGAGCTTTCTGATAAAGTGCAAGTGTAGTTCAATGTGTTTGCAGCACTGATGTTGGACTGGATCTTTGCATAGTTGAATGGCACTTTGATTATCACACCAAAGTGTAATCGGATGTTGTCGCTGAAAACCAAACTCTGACAGGATCTAACAAAGCCACAGGGCTTCGTTACTAGCTTCAACGGCGCCACGATACTCTGCTTCTGTTGAAGAAAGAGAAATGCTACTTTGTTTCTTGCAAGCCCATGTAATAGGTCCAGAACCAAGAGTGAAGACATAACCTACAGTAGACTTCTGATCATCAAGGTCACCAACCCAATCAAAATCAGTGAAACCAACCAATAAAGGAGATGCTTCTGCAATGTAATGAATACCAAACTGAACTGTACCTCGAACATAATGAAGTATTCTTTTAGCTGCTTTCCAATGACTTTCATGTGGTTTGTGCATAAATCGAGCAACAAGGCCAACAACAAAGGAAAGTTTAGGGCGAGTATGGGTCAGATACAAAAGTTTTCCAACAAGCTGATGGTATAAGGTAGCATCAACTTCAGGGGAAGTACATGTGACTGAAAGTTTGACTCCAGACTGAAAGGGAGAAGGGGCTGGCTTACAATCTTCCATGTGAAAGTGGCATAGAAGATCACAGGCATACTTGCACTGGGAAAGGGAAATACCTTCTTTGGATTGCAAGACTTGAAGACCAAGAAAATAATGCAAGTGTCCTAAGTCTTTCATTTCAAACTGCTTTTTAAGGCTAGACTTCACATAGTTTATAAGGTTGGGATCAGTGTGGAAAAAGTCGGGAATAAATCCCGATTTTTTTATTTTTTTGGCTGGCTGATTAAATCCCGATTTTTTGATCTTTTTGGCTGGCCGTTTAATTTTGCCGACTTTTTCGAAAAACTCCCGACTTTAACGACTTTTTCAACTTTTGGACCCTTGCCGATTTAATCCCGACTTCGACTTTTTCCACATTGGTTGGGATCACTACCAGTAAGGATAAGATCATCAACATAAAGAAAAAGAATGATAAGGGACTTACCCACTTTCTTGGTGTAGACAGTATTGATAGAATGACACCTAGAAAAGCCAGTATCTAAAAGAAAGCTATCCATTTTTGCATACCAAGCCCGAGGAGCTTGCTTGAGACCACAAAGAGATTTCTTAGGCCGACATACAAGGCTAGAGTCTTTTTGTATAAAGTTAGGAAGTTGTTCCATATAGATTTCTTCATGCAAGTCCCCATGCAAGAAGGCGGATTTAACATCCATATGATGGACTTCCTATTTGAAAGAGGTAGCAAGGGAAAGAACAAGGCGGATAGAGTTCATTTCAGCAACAGGGGAGAAGGTTTCAGTATAGTCACTACCTTCAACTTGCGAAAACCGTTAGCAATAAGACAAGTTTTATGTTTATCAACTTTTCCATCTGGTCCAAACTTGGTTCTGTAAACCCATTTGCATCGAACAAGTTTTCGTCCCTTTGGAAGAGGAACAAGGTCCCATGTATCATTTGCCAATAATGAACAATATTCTTCATTCATAGTTGCGTCCCAATCTGGATGGCCTAAAGCTTCTGCAAAGGTGTCAGGATCATAATTCGTTGAAACTTGAGCTAGTAAAGAAGAGGCTCTATCGAACTAAGAACGTGAACGACGTTGATCTGTAGGATCACCTACAACAACATTTGCTGCATACCGAGTAGCGCAGACCCATTTTGGAAGCTAAGGAGCTTAAGGAAGATATCGAGAAGGTGGGGGAGGATTACCATCCTCACTGTCATCATCTAAAGAAGGAATATTTTAGAAGTAGAAGAGACAAAGAGAGGTGTCACATCCGTCGAACTAGGCTCGTAGGCCAATATATTTTCATCAAACTTTACATCCCTTCTAATGATTATATTTTTGGATTTAGGTTGAAGAAGTTTATATCCTTTGACATCTTCAGAATATCAAACAAAAATAAATTTTTCACTCTTAGGTTCTAAGGCTTTATGTTTCTCATCTAGAATAGGGCCCATGCTTCACTTCCAAAAACACGAAAGTGACTTACATCTGGTTTAATTGAGCTCCATGCTTCTTCTGGAGTGGTACTCTTTAAAACCTTAGTAGGAGTGTGATTTACTATGTAATTTGCGCAGTTAATTGCTTCTGCCCAAAAATTAAGACTAAGTCCTTTCGATTGAAGCATACAATTAGTCATTTCCTTTAAGGTGTGATTTTTCCTTTCAACTACATATTTTGTTGTGGAGTATATGGAACAGTATGTTGCAATTGAATTCCATGCTTAATGCAAAAGTTGATGAATTAGTTGTTAACATATTCTCCGCCATTATCAAATCTTAGCTTAAAAATCTAATGTCCAGATTGTTTCTCAACAAAGGCCTTAAAGGCCAAGAACATGTTAAAGACTTCACTCTTGAGTTTTAAGAAGTATACCCAAGTGCATCTAGAGAAATCATCAATGAAAGTTAAGAAATACTTGTAACCAGAGAATGAAACAATTGGAAGTGGACCACATAAATCACTATGCACAAGCTGTAAGAGGGTTGAGGCGTGCCAAAAGGCACATTTTTCAAAACTATCCTGATGATGTTTTCCAAATACACACCCGAAACAAACACCATCTCTGCAAGATACCATAGGAAGACCTGTCACCATATTTTCTTTACATAGATTTTGAAGGGAGCGATAGTTTAAGTGACCATATCAGTCATGCCAAATTTTGCTAACTTCATCATTATGAGCAACAAATACCGAGGGAAGGGTTGATGACCCAAAGTTGTTAAACATATACAACCTTGTAGAATCATCAACAACGTCAATAGCTAAAATCTGTCTAGGATCTCTTAGGTCCTTAATTACAACATCATGAGGTGAAAATTCAACGGTTTTACCTTCACCTGAATGAGTTCTCTGATATACAGATAGAAGGTTGCAGGATAAGGTAAGAACACATAATACATCATTAAATTGATCATTGTCTAGATGAATAGTTCCAGTCCCTACAACATTAAGAGATCTATCATCACCAACATATATATTTTTAGTGTTACAATCATTTAAAGAAGAAAACATGGCTTTGTTTTTGGCCATGTGATAAGAAGCTCCAGAAGCAATGAGCCACATGAGAGAACGAGTAGAAGAAGATACATTTAGTGCATAACCAGATCGAGATGCTTGACAACCACATGTAGAAAGTGCTATTCCTGACAATGAAGTTGAAGTTGAAGAGTGCTCCAAATGGATGTTATGCTTCTTAATTGTTGCTTCCAAGGCTTCCATCTTCTTAAAGCATTTGGATTCTAAGTGGCCATCAAGATTACAAAAGTTGCAATGTCTATCAGTCTTCTTCCCTTTATTTTTATCTTCCTTATCATTTTGTTGAGTTGATTTTTCATTTTGAGACTGAAATTGCTTAGGATCCTTATTTTGTTTAGGACCATTATTTCTAGGATGTTGCTTCTTAGGATACTTTGAACTTGGTCGCTGCTAGGCTGCTAAGGCTTTCTTAGAAGAGTTTCCAGTATTAAGAAGACCAAGATGTAAGAATTTCTCTTGTTCTCTTATTAAAGAATCACAAAAGGCATCAAAAGAGGGGGGCTTGTAGTCTTTTCCCTGAGAAATAAAAGTTTCTCTAATAGAATGGAAGGTGGAAACAAACAGAGAGTGGGTTGGTCCTAACTTCCTTCTTAACCTTAACACCTTCCAAGAGAAGTCTAAGGGTCTTGAACTTGGACAAAAAAATCTTCAATGGAAGAAAAATTATTGGGGTCCAAAGTAAGCAACTCATTTTCGAGTTGATGGGCTCTAATTTCATTTTTAATTCCAAAAACAGTATTGAGCTTTTTTCATTGCTTCATCGGGGGTATCAATTTCTACAATATGGAACCTAAGATCTAGAGAAATAGACATCCCTATCAACCCACGTGCTTAATCTTGCTTATTTTCCCATTTGGCAAGTTTATCTGCATATTGAAGTTTAGACTCTTGGCATGAGGCTATTTTATAAAGATCTTTACTTCCAAACAAATCCACCATGTAGGATAGCCATTGGAAGTAGTTGGTGCTATCAAGAATAACTTGGCATGGACTTTCCATTTTAAAAGAGTCTGAAGCTATAGATGTTGAAACTAAGTATTCCAATGGAAAGATCTTGAAAAATTAGACCGATTCAAAAAAATGGCTCTAAAAACAGCTTCCGAATGAATAAGTTATAGCTTTTTGAAGAAAAGTTGTTGAAGATGCCAACAAAGCACGCGAATGTTGGGAAGTTGATGATAATGTTATATTTAAAAAAATCTTCCCCATTTCCAAACTTAATCTAATTAGCTCACCTTTTAAAATAAGATTACTTTATGTGAGCCACTTTTATAAATAAGTGTGAGTCACTTTTACAATGGTACTTTATGAATTACCCACTAAATTGTAACTTAAATAAAAGATAAAGTGACTTTAGAATTATAAGTGACTCACTTTTTATAATGGGTGAGAACACTTTTACATAAACTAACTTTAAAACATAAGTTACATGTGTTTTTTGAAAATTTAACTCAACAAACAAAAAGACTTGAATCCAAGACCTCTATTCTCATAAAGTAACTTTAGACCAAATAAGCTAGTTAAAAAATTTAGTAATTGTTGGAAAGGAGGAAGGGGTTTTTTTTTTTTTGCTCACTGACGCTTTGGGGTGCTTGTTTACTTGGAAAACCCCTTTTTGCCTACAAAACAAAAAAAACAACCACACAAACCAAACAAACAAGCAAAAAGTATCCAAGCCTTAGAGCTTAAAGTTAGATTTGGGGTTAGTTCCCCGGAAACTAGATATTTTCCTCAATGTTTCTAATTTTCCGAGATCACACTAAAGCGAGGCGAAAAGAGCATATACATGAGAAAAATTCTTTCTTTCTGTTTCTAGTTTGCGCAGATCGCACAAAGTCGTAGGGCAAAGAGCATACACAAAAATTATAGGTTTAGATCCGGTAATAAAAAAAATTATATATGACTATAAACTGAAACAAACAGATAGATAAATAACTATAACTGCAAAGAAAGACTATATACCTCCAGATCTTTAAAATGACATAGTTAGGGCTACAAGAAACCTTTTCGCATGAAACGAAAGGCGTTCCTCACTGGAACAGATGCTCCTAACACAATAGAGCAGTCCTCTCAATCCGAAAGCAGTGAGAAATAGTAGATCTAGGAAACAACAGTGGGATGCAGTTGTACAAGCGTCAGATTTGGATCCCCATCGGATGTGACCCTTGAATGGATCTGATACCATGTAGGAATTTACAAGGTAAGTTCCTTAGATTGAACACCAACAGGCACCGCTCACAAACAGATGAGAGATCAGTACACCAGTATTCTTGACATGGTTAAAGCCCTCAAAGAGGGAAATGTAGAAATTTCTCATTTCCCACCCCAGTTTTCAGTTTCACCTTATTTCTCCCATATAGTTAAATGCCCTTTCTCATATCCATACATTCAACAACTGAAAAAATAAATTTTTGCTGAAAACACAAATTCTGGAAATTTTTCAGAATGCTGGAAAATGCATAAATAAAAAAATCAGCAGGTACAAACAGTCATTTAACACATTTGAACACAGTGATTTTTTGTCAATGTGACCCTGGAAAAACCCCCTACAACTCTTGGGGAAAACCAGTTCAAGATCTCTTCTTTATTTCTGAAAATGCCTTTTTTTTTACAGTGAGAAATATTCAGCAAAAAATCAACAAGCAAATTTACAACTTATCTCTTTTCCCGTACCTCACAGCAAACTGGAAATTACAGCAAACAGGACAACAATAAATGTTGTACGGCCTCCTCGATTTTGTGCCCACTTTCAGCCTTAAATGTTGTTGTACAGCCTGCATTAAATGCGTTGTACTGACTGCAATAAATGCGTTGTACAGACCTCGATTTGCGTGCAAAAAAAATAACAAACTGCTCCTTGATTTCTGTGCAAACCACTCGATTTCAGTGCAAACCAGATGTACAGATTTCTAGAAAATCGTGCCAAAATCAGCCTTTCACTGTGTACTAAATCAGCGGTACAAATTTGCTTAACTGCTGCCTTGAAATGTGTGCCAAGCTGCTGTCTCCTTCTCCTCCTTGTCCAGAAATCTCCCTTGCTCTCTTTCTCTCAATCTGCTCATGAAGGAATGAATGACCTTTTGCCTCATTTTCATCCTTTCATCTAATCCTAAGTGACTTTTGGGTAACCTCTAAATCCAATGGCTGAAATAGATTCAGATCTAGGGCTGAGATTAAATGTTCATTTAAATCTCACTTTTTATTTTTTAACTCACCCCACTTTAATAAAGACCCACTTAGTCATTTATTTCCAAAGTCACTTTTCCTTTCTAATTTTCATTGACTTTATAAAAGTCACTTTAAAATTAGACTTAGTAACTTTATCACTTAAAGTCACTTTTAAATTAGATTTAACTTTATAAAAATTATAAAGTCACTTTAGGAGAAAAATTAAATTCTTTTGGACACTTTTCCCTAGGCCAAAGATCAAAGCCTAAGGGAACCACCTGTCCTCCGGTACCAAATTTCAACAACTCCCTCTTACGAGGAAGGTGTTCCTCACCACACCCATCTTGTCTCTGAAGTAAACATGCTTGCCCCGTGGTAAGGCTTTGGTAAGAATGTCTGCTACCTGCTCATCAGTGGAAATATACTCAAGCTTCACAGCCCCCTTCTGAACATAGTCTCTGATGAAATGATATCTGATCCCGATATGCTTTGACCTGTCATGAAATACTGGATTCTCCGTGAGTTTAATGCAACTCTGATTATCACAGTAGATCACTGAAAGTCTCAACGGCTGACCAAATAAGCCAAACAACATCTTGCGAAGCCAGATGGCCTCACAACTAGCTAGACTGGCTGCCATATACTCTGCTTCTGCTGAAATCAGTGCTACTGACTGCTGCTTCTCGCTGAACCATGACACTACT
>APFE031759320.1:19728-61102 GCA_000404065.3 Pinus taeda | reverse complement strand
TGTACACCTTTGCATGGCGTACACCTATCACTCTAGTTGAATCAGCTGGAGTGCCCCTGGGATACATCAACACCTATCCTCCCCTGAACAGTACCTCATATCCTCTATCCTCCAAAGCTGAGACGGATATGAGTTTCTTCCTCATCCCTGGCACATAAAAAACATCTGACACCTTCAAGGGAGGTTTGGACTCCCTCTAAAATGTCAGTGTCCCCACACCGACTGCTCTAACAATTCTATCATCACCGAGTACTACCTCTATATCAGTGCCACTTTCTGAAAGCTCAGAGAAGTACTCACGGACTCCTGCCATGTGACGTGAAGTTCCACTGTCCACCTACCAGATACTTGAAGATGCTCCGCTAACCGAGGGAAAAGCATGCTCTCTTTGAACCTGTGTGGCAGGTGATCCTGCACTAGAGGACTCATACGCAGTGAACCCAAACTCTCGGTCAAAACGAACTGCAAAGTCCTCAACCTCTGCTGGAGCTGCCACGCTCTGGTTCTTCCCCTTCTTCTTTTTCTCCGGACACACAACTGCATAGTGTCCCATCTTTTGACAATTCCAACACTTCACCTTGGAATAGTCCTTCTGTTTGTTACCCTATTTACCTTTACCTTTGCCTTTGCCCCCACCATTGCTTGTGGAAGCCTGCTTCTTCCCTTTGCCTTTCTTACCTCTTGCTGACAGTGCTACATCCTCATCCTGCTCAACTGGCTTGGCTGCCCCAAGCTGACCTTTCCTGATATCTGTCTGAATGCAATCATCCCAAAACCTCTCCCATGTGGGAAGGGTCTCACGTGCACAAACCCCATCAGCAAAGTTCATCCATGAACGAGGGAGGCCATTCACTGCAATCCGCACCAACTCAGTTGGTGGAATGGCCTCTCCAATTGATGCCAACTCATCTCTCACATTAGTAATCTTTGTGAGATATCCAGCTACACTATCATTACTCATCTTAATGTTCTTCAACTTCTCCTTCAGGACCATTTTCCGGTTCTCATTGGTACTCTGGTAGAGATTGGACAATGTTGTCCACATCTCATGGGCATTGCTCTTTCCTCTCACATGAAGAATGCAATGGTTTTTGACTCCGTCTAGAATCAGCCTCTTACCCTTCTTGTTCTTTTTATTATACTCAGCCAACTGAGTAGCATCAGTAGGCACAACAACAGGGTTCTGTGTGGTATGCACCATGATATCCCAGACTTCTGCCTCCTCAAAGATACTCTGCATTCTCTCCTTTCAAACGTTGTAATTTGTATGCCCATCTAGCCTATCCTCCACCCTCAATCCCAATGACATTCTGTTGTCCTAAAACTAAAAAAATAGCACTGTTGTAGTAAAGATAAAACTGTTGTTTGTGAAAAATCAGCTTGCTGGAATTTTCTGAGTGAAAAATCAGCAAGCTGTAATTTTCCTCCTTGCTGTCTGAAACTGCACTTTAGCACTCAAGCTTTAATACCATGTAGAAATTTCTCATTTCCAACCCTGGTTTTTCAGTTTCACCTTATTTCTCCCATATAATTAAATGCCCTTTCCCATATCCATACATTCAACAACTGAACAAAAAAAAAAAAAAAATTTGCTGAAAACACAAATTCTGGAAATTTTACAAAATGCTGGAAAATGCAGAAATAAAAAAATCAGCAGGTACAAAGAGTTATTTAACACATTTGAACACAGTGATTTTTGGTCAATGTGACCCTCGAAAAACCCCCTACATCTCTTGGGGAAAACCAGTTCGAGAGCTCTTCTTTATTTCTGAAAATGCCATTTTTTTACAATGAGTAATATTCAGCAAAAAATCAACAAGCAAATTTACAATTTATCTCTTTTCCTGTGCCTCACAGCAAACTGGAAATTACAACAAACAGGACAGAAATAAATGTTGTACGGCCTCCTCGATTTTTGTGCCCACTTTCAACCTTAAATGTTGTTGTACGGCCTGCATTAAATGCGTTGTACATACTGCAATAAATGCATTGTACGAACCTCGATTTGCGTGCAAAAAAAATAGCAAACTGCTCCTCGATTTCTGTGCAAACTAGTTGTATGGATTTCTAGAAAATCATGCCAAAATTAGCGTTTCACTGTGTGCTGAATCAGCTGTACAAATCTGCTCAACCGCTGCTTTGGAATGTGTGCCAAGCTGCTGTCTCCTCCTCCTTGTCCAGAAATCTCCCTTGCTCTCTTGCTCTCCTTCTCTCAATCTGCTCATGAAAGAATGGATGACCTTTTGCCTCTTTTTCCTCCTTTAATCTAATCCTAAGTGACTTTTGGGTAACCTCTAAATCCAATGGCTGAAATAGATTGAGATCTAGGGATGAAATTAAATGCTCATTTAAATCTCGCTTTTTATTTTTTAACTCACCCCACTTTAATAAAGACCCACTTAGTCATTTATTTCCAAAGTCACTTTTCCTTTCTAATTTTACATTAACTTTATTAAAGTCACTTTAAAATTAGACTTTAGTAACTTTATCACTTAAAGTCACTTTTAAATTAGATTTAACTTTATAAAATTTATAAAGTTACTTTAGGAGAAAAATTAAATTCTTTTGGACACTTTTCCCTAGGCCAAAGATCAAAGCCTTAGGGAACCACCTGTCCTCCGGTACCAAATTTCAACAAGAAATAGTCCACGGCCTGAGCCAACGCGACCACTTCAGGCAATTTATTAATGTAAAAGAAAGAAAATTTACATAAGCTTCTCTCATAAACAGTCACCGGGCAAATCACCCTCCATGCTCTTTAAATAGAGATCATGGACCAATTAGGTGTTAAGCCACTGATCAAGTATCGGTAATACCAAGGAGAGAATGAACCATCAGATCACTTCATGTCTAGAACATATCATGACCGTCGGATGGTAAGTTACAAAAAGTACATAGTAAAGAAACACACTTTACATAACTCACTAGACGAAGTTATACTTAATTATTTCCTATATGTCAGAATATCCTAACAAAATTTAAAGAAAAATGTTGACAAAAAAATATATTTGTGTACATCCATATAACTCTAAATTAGTAGACACCAATATGTAATTTTCTCTTATGTATATGTAATGTCCCAAGAGAAATTTTCCCTTTCTGAAATTCATAAGACAAACACTACCAACTTTTCCACAATATTCCTCCAATTTTAAGCAAAGATAAAATAGAGTACACAATGATGCAAAGAATAGTAAACTTGAAAGTATATCAATATAGCAATTTGCCAATAAGGTTATTATAGCAGTAGTCTGGAATAACTAACTATTGTTGTCTACCAAATACAAAATATCCACTTCTGTATTTACAACTGAAATCAACAATAATAATCCTCTAAACTTTTTGACCAACTTATAGATTGATTATCTACTTGACCTCTGCCTACTAAGCACTATTTGTGTCCTAATCGTCCATCTTTTATCCTACACATGCCTACCAATCCTTGCTACCAGATTAATGCGTTGGGTTTAGCAGAATGCTTGAAAACTCACAGCTAAGCTTGTTACCCTAATCCTCCTACGCAATTTTACACAGGGTGGCCAAAACACAAATTGTTGAGTTGGTATTTGTTGTTTAGGGGCTCTAAACTCACTACCTTAAAGGTGTGAACTTCCTGTTATGTCAAATATGCCCACTGCACTAGTTTGTTGTCCAGCAATTCCCAAAAGTAGGTTGACTGCAGGTGATTCTAGGTCCCAATTCGTCCTTAAGTCGCGGTAGCGTATGAACTATTTTTCTGTGGATGGTCACAACCCTAGAAGGGCTTATCATTAGGTTGTTGTCCTCAAAACGAGCCTCAAACTTGCCCGATTACTTCATTGCTCCTTGTTACCACTCAAACTAGCAGGGGACCTAAGGGGAATCCCTAAAGGGCAAATGTTAGGCCAAGGGCAACAAATGGACTCTTAGGTCATTGTCACCTCAGCTAAGGCTCCCTTCTATTTACGGACTTTCACCGATGGGAGGAGACCCAATATGTATAGCGTCACTAATGAATGATAAGTCAATGGATATGAGTGACCAAGACCCTTTCCGAGAAGGTTTTGAAGGCTTGCTTGCTTTCTAAGCAAGGTACTATGTGCTTCTAGGGAAAGGAAGAGGATTTTGGGGGGGGGGGGGGGGGTTAGGTGAATGAGACTAGGCTTTGCAGGGAGTTCCCCACACCTTAAATCCTTGTTAGAATTGGTATCTCAAATGGTTCTTGAAGAATGGTCCTTTGAAGGAGCGCGACCACATGGGGCCAAGTGTACCCAGTCTAGGAAATGAGGAAGGTATGAAACAATCAATGATATTCTTAGCCTAGACAAGGTGGGAAGGATCAAAGAAATTATTTCAGTCAATGATGTTGCTTTGACCTTGAGAAGTGCTAGCCTTGGGGATGGCAAGGCAAGTTTTGGTTGCGGAGCTAGGGCTTGACTTTTCTCCCAATTCCACCATCGGAATGTCTTCAAATTTGGAGGACTAGAGGAAAGACCAACGTAGGAGACCCTAGCAGATCAAACTTTTTCAGTGGCTAACTTGTCGGGAAATTGATGCCCTATGCACCCCAATGTGGCTAGACTTGGGAGAAGGTGAAAGAGGCCTCAAAATTATTTCACAAACCCCTCTCGGTCAAATTTACCCCTAGGATATTTCGCTCATACTACATGGCCCGTACATGGAGAAAATGTTATAATAGAGACAATCCCACAATATTAAGCAATAATTTACATGCAACAATTAGCCCTAAACAACAAAAATCCCATCCAGCATATATGACAAAAGTAACAAGAATAAAATCAAAATTTTGTACGTACATGTAGTAGAGTATATCCAACCATTCACAAATGACAATAGAGAAGCTCCAAGAGAAGATAGACCAATAACCATACATCAAAATTCATCCATAAATGCTCCAATTCATCCTCTAGAAAAAAGTGTGAAATTCTCTAAAGAAGAGAGAGATCCAATCCAAAGTGATGATGAGAAATGATCTCGCCTCACTTGTATTTACACACATCTTAAGAGTTCGAATTAGGCTCCTTGGCCTACATAAGCCCCAAAAATATAATTATGTGCTAATAATACAACTTTTGGTGACAAGCCCACTAAACTAGCTCATGAATGAAAAGATAAGCCTCTCAAGAGGTCAAATAATAATTTATGCATGTCATAGGGCCCTCTAAGAGTACTAATGACATCCATGGGTGCCATAATGAAAAGAAGGACCCTCAAAAGCAGCGAACATGGACTAATATCAGTGTGAACTAGGGCTTGGTTTACAAGAGATAGTAATCTGTAAAGCCTTCCTTCTCGGATACCAATAACTTTAGCTTGATCTATGCTTGAGTCTTTTCCCCAAACAACTACTTTTCCATCAATGAAGACTACTCAATCTCCTTTATCTTCTAAACTTGAAATAGAAAGTAAATTTTTGTGCAAACCTAGAACAAATAGAATGTTGTTGAGGTGGATGTTGCTTCTATCCTTGAGTTTTATGGAAGTTGATCCAATGTCCTTCACTGGATAGCTTTTGTTGTCTCCAAGTTCCACAAAGTAGATGATTCTCCTTTTGATAAGGTCTTCAATTGGTTGGAGTGACTAGTCATGTGCCTTGACGCACTATTATCAATTACCTAGATGTCTTCATCTTGGAATGTACTAAAGAGAGGCGAAAAGAGACCTTCATCCCTTTCATTGATTGATGTCTTCTTTGAAGAGAATAAGAAACTCCATGCTTTCTTGAGATGGCTTGCAATTTTCTTGATGAACTTCTTCATTGTAGAGGAGATCTTCATGATGCCCTTAGAGAACTTGGCTCTGAAACCATGTTGAGAATTCAATAGGGCAATGAATATGTTAATTCTCTTAACTTGATAATTGTTTGTGTTACCTTTTACTTATTAGCTTTGTTCATTATTATTCCAATGTGCAATACATCAAACAGCTACCAAAACAGTAAGAACAGTGACACAATATATATGCTACAAGCCATGGCCAAAACCCCTCCTCTTGAGAGGAAAACCCGTAAATCTCTACTTTATCTTTCAGATCCTTCAATTGACAAATACCATGACCTAGACTCAGACAATACCCTCCAAGATCAAGTCTACCACAACCTCCTACTACAATATCTTTGACCTCCCAGTAGATCCGAAATTTTGCTCCCCAGCAACTGTTGCAACTGTTGCTGCATCTCTAGGAGACTTTGATCTCCCTCTAATAGCCTTCCTCTTGACTTTGCTTGCCTTGACTTGAGTCTTAGGGCTAGTAAGATGCCCTAAGAGATCTTCGCTTGCCTTGCCTTCTCTTCTGCTTCCAAAATCGAACCCCAGAAGATCCATCGTAGAAAACCCTAACTTCGATCTTCCTAGATAAGGCCTAGAAACACTTCAACTTCTTCAATTTCCTCTTCTTCGCACTTCCTTCTTCGACTTCTCCTTCTTCGCACTTCCTTTCTTCAATTAAGATATGAGAGAGTGAGTTATCCAAATGGAGGACGAGTTCCTCTTATATATAGGCTTCTTCAAGGGTGGACGTGGCTTTTCACGTAGGCCGACTTGATCTTGGAGGTATTTTGACACTTTCAAGACAAAATATTTTTTTCTTTACAATTTAAATTGTGCCCATAGGGTCTTCCATATATGATAATGACTCTTCTACCTAGGACAAATCCTAGAAGCACTCAATGGGTGCTTGACCTATAAAATAAAAGAACTTGAGCATGAAACCCATGCCCCAATAATAATAATAATTTCTTTTCCATTTTATATTTACAAGAATACATTTCATACTTATGAAGACCAAACCTAGTTACACATTTTTCAACACTTCGAAGGACAGAGCCCAAGCTATCCATAGACCAAAGGACTTTAGCAATGGATATTTCCATCTTGTTCCATCACTTTTGCTCCCCCCAATGGGTACAAGGAGAATCCTTAAGTCCCCCTCCCGCCAGCAATTTCTCTGTTTTTGTTAACCTGGCCCAGAACTTATGGGCCAATCAAATGCAGCCCATTTGTCCTTAGTCCCCCTAATTTTTTTTGCTAGTTAGCTTGTCATCCTTTGTTTTCATGTTTACCTGCCTAGTCTTGTAGACCAATCACCTCTTTACCACATGTCCCTTAAGCAAAGTCCACCTCAACCCTGGAATTTGTTGTCCCTTTTTGCCCATGTGCCTATGTTTTCTTTCTGAATATTACAGATTTACAAAGGTGAACGTGACCGGGTTATTACACATACATCCCTATATTCATATATGCATCTTGACATACATACATGCATAACATGCAAACATGCATGCATGCATACACATACATACATCCACACATAAATATATACATATATGCATGCATACATGCATATAAGATCATTCAAATACATGCATACATACATACATCCATACATGCGTACATACATCCATCCATCCATACATACATACATACAAGATCATTCATATACAAGCATGCATAGACACATACATGCATGCATATATCCATATATTCATATATGCATGCATGAATACATACATACATACATATATATTTCCTTGTTTCCAAATTTTTAAGGGGTCATGTTTCTGTTTTGAAAACTCATTCTTGCTTCATGTTATCGTGCAACTTGGTGTACAATTAAATCAAATTACATAATCAGATGAATCTACATCCTCCACATTCTTTGGTTAGGTATTCTCAACATCTCAATTCAATACCCTTGATGGCTGAACACCAATCTCTATATCATGTGATGGTGGCAGTGGTTGCATGTCATCCAAGATAAAGCAGGGCATCATTAAATAGATGAGATATAGGTTTTAGGATAGTTGTAGGAATTTTGTATTGAGTTTTTTTATTTTATAGGGGGGTGCTTGTTTAGAATGGAGTAATCTTTCTATTAATTTTTTGTATGTTCTATGCTTAAGAGCAATTTACTTCAATTTCTTTATTAGCCCAATATCAATATCCAATTTAGCAGTCACATCAGCATGATAGTAAAATGCAGATAGAACATAAACATAAACAGTAGAAGACAAGCCAAGACAAGAGGACACAAGATGTGTCACCAGCCAGGGACAAACCCCAATGTGGGGAAACCCTTGATCAATTCTTCTTATATTCTTCAATAGTTCCGCAGAGAGAGAGTACAAATTTCCAAATCTGATAATTTATGACAGCAGCAGTAAAGCCCTAACCAAAAAAGTCAACGCTGGTCAAACATGACAGAAATCTTCCTCTAAGCAGCTCGATCAAACCCAGTCAACTTCGGCCTCCAACAGCAAACCCATATAGTCCAAAACAGCCCAAAACAGCCCAAAAAAGGTTAGTCAAATGCTGGTCAACAAAAGTCAAATTGCAGCCAGCAACTAGCGCAGTCAACACTAGTCAAACTAGAGGTCAAATCAACTCGGTTCCTGTGCCCAAATCTGCGGCCTTCCAAGGAGAAGCTGCCACTATCTGCATACCCAATCAAGTGAGGGGAGAGAGATGAGTGAAGATGAGGTGATGAAATAATGCCTTGAGGTCTCCTCCTTTTATATGCAACGTTGAGGATGAACTGGGGGTAAAAATGCTTGTTTTGATTGCTGGCCGACCATGACAATTTGCCAATAATACAAATAAATTCATATCTTCATTTTTACATGTCAGAATCGGATGATCTTAGAGGAATCCAAGAAAAATATCAGTTGTCATAAATAAGGTGACCCATATGGAGTTTGGCCCTAGTTGCCAATTTTAACACTCCCTCTCAACTAGGGAGAACTCCATCTGCTAATCCATCTGCCAGTCGGTACTATCTCTGCCATCAATGCACTGCACTGCTCTGCTCTGCTGAACTATGAAGAAGAAGTGATCGAGAATGTATCATACCATTCTCTACTGACCAGAGATCAGTCCCAGATAAAAGAGTGTCTCATACCACTCTTACTAACCCGAAGTCAGTTCCAATCAAAAGAGAGTGTTTCATACCACTCTTACTGACCCGAAGTCAATTCCAATTGATCCGAGATCAATATCATCCTAGCATAGGGAGTACGGTACTACACGATGCATCCATCGGTAGTACTATGGTCCCTATCCTCATTTCCCTACTCATTGGGCAGATGAGAGGTACTTTCCATGAGTCCCAGACTGCATGGGTAGGATGTCTCAGCAGGAGAAGGATGAACCACTCATCCTGCTTACATGTCGCCACAGGGTATCACAGGGGAACACTGAACCACTCATCCTGTACACAGTAAACCACTATGGGAAGGCTAAACCACTCACCCTATGGTTGCTCATTGCTCCAAGAAGTACCCCAAGCCCCCTGAAGCTCCTAGAGCTCAATGTCCATATCATACAGGACCCTCATAAGAGGGTCTCTTCACGACTCCTAGTTGTACTCAGAAAGTCAAGAATTTGACCTTTCCCAGGGGCTTTGTCAGAATGTGGTGACCTGCTCATCAGTCCCAATGTGATGGATCCTTATTGCTCCTCGTTGTACCATATCTCAGATAAAGTGGTACCTGATATCTATGTGCTTGGAGCGATCATGAAATACAGGATTCTTTGATAATCGGACCCCACTCTGGTTGTCACAAAGGATCATGGTGGTATCCAGCACATGTCCAAGACTCCAAACAGCTCATCGAAGAGCTTCCTCAACCAAACAGCTTCACAGGAGGCCATACTAGCAGCTATGTATTCGGCCTCAGCGGTGCTCAAGGCAACCGATTTCTGCTTCCTGCTCATCCAGGATATCAAAGCAGAACCCAAAGAAAAATAGCATCCAGAAGTGCTCTTGTGATTGACCACACTGCCAAACCAATCAGCATCAGAATAACCATGCCGCCTCACATCTCTGGCAATGTATCTTAGTCCATGAGTGATTATACCCCGAAGATATCTCAAAAGATTCTTGGCACGAATGCAATGTATATGATGAGGCTCAACCATATATTGGCTCAATGTGTTAACTGCAAAACATATGTCCGGACGGGAGTTCACCAAGAACATCAATGCTCCTATGAGTTGACGATACTTAGAATCATTTCCCAATTCAGGTCCAGCAGCACTACCACATAACTTCTTAAAGTTAAGTTCCATCGGGGTAGTCACAGGCTTGCAGTCCACCATCCCAAATCTTTCCAATATCTTCACAACATATTTTCCTTGAGATAGGAAAATTTCTCCTAGATTTTGCCAGACCTCCAACCCTAGGAAGTAGTGCATCAGTCCTAGGTCCTTCATCTCAAATTCGGAAGCCAACTCCCTCTTACATTTGTGAATGAGAGGGTTTGCACCTGTCAGAAAGAGGTCATCCACATAAAGTACCAATATGAGAGGTTTATCATCTTCAACCTTAAAGTAAAAGTTTAGATCGACTTCACTTCTAGTGAATCTCAGCTTCATTAGATAGCTATCAATCCTCTCATACCAAGCCCGGGGTGCTTGCTTCAAGCCATAGAGAGCCTTCTTCAACTTGCATACATGATATTCTTGGTCATGAACCTCAAACCCCTCGGGTTGTTCCACATAGACTTCCTCTTTGATCGAACCATGCAAGAAAGCAGTCTTGACATCCATCTGATGTAGGTTCTATCCTTGTGAGGGAGCAAGGGCTATGATCGAGCGGATGGTGGTGTATTAGGCAACAGGTGCAAATATCTCATCGTAATCTACACCTTCCTTTTGAGAAGAGCCTCGGGCAACAAAGCACCTTGAACTTTTCTGCACTTCCATCAGCTCCATGCTTGATTTTGTAGAGCCACATAGAGGTGACAACCGATTTGTCCTGGGGTCTAGGGACCACATCCCAGACATCATTCTTCATAATAGACTCGTACTCTTCATTCATAGCATCCTTCCATACTTGTTGCTTCACAGCTTCTTCAAATGATGAAGGTTCATTTTGAATGATAGTGCTCATGGCGATCAAGTATCCTTGATACCTGTTCGGCTTCTTGCTCTCACGGAAAGTCCCCCTCGGTGCAGTATGTCTCTCGGCATATTCGAGAGTCTCCCTAAGCCATGAGGGTCTCCTCGAGGAGGAGGAGGATCAATAGGACCCATAGGTTCATCAACATCTATCATTGTTTCATCTTCTTTTGCACCCTATTTTCCAATGTCAACTTCTTTGTCCTTCCTTGGGATAGGAAGGTTTTTCATCTTCCTAAGGGCCATATCTTCGTCAAATGTGACATCATAACTTATCTCAACTTCCCTTTGACCAGCCACATAAATTCTATATCCCTTAGAATTTTCACTATAGTCCACAAAGATTCCTTTCTTCCCAGATGCACCCAATTTGCTTCTTTTCTCTTTTGGCACATGAAAACATATGGGGCTTCCAAAATTCTAAAATGAGAGACATCGGGTTTCTTAGTAGTGAACATTTCTTTGGAAGTCTTGGAGTCCAATGCTTGATGAGGGCATCGGTTTTGAACATACACAACGGTATTTACAGCTGCAACCCATAGGAACTTCGGAAGCCCTTGATCATGAAGCATGGCACGAACAGCATCTACAATAGTACGATTCTTCCTTTCAGCCACACCATTCTGCTCGGGAGTGTATGGTGTTGTAGTCTCCCTCTTAATTCCAGCTTCTCTGCAATAATCTTGGAATTCATTGGATTCCTACTCGGTCCCATTATCAGACCTCAATATCTTGATTTTCTTCTCAGATTGGTTTTCGATAAAGGCTTTGAAGTGTCGGAACCAGGTGAGCACTTAATCCTTCTTCTTCAAGAAGTAGATCTAGGTTTTCCGAGAATAATCATTCGTAAAGGTGAGATAATATAAATAACATCCAAAAGAGTTTACGGGCATCATACCAGATATGTCGAAGTAGATCAATTGTAATATGTCTGTGGTCTTGCTATTACTTGAGGGGAATGGTCCCCTTGTAAGTTTTCCTTCGGCACATCTTGGACATAGACACCTTCATTCTCTACTTTGAATTCGGGCATACCTATCACCATTTCTCTCACATCGGGTAAGACCTTATAATGAAGATGGGCAAACCTCCGGTGCCATAGTTCAGATTGTAGAGATGTGTCGCAAGACATGGCTCCCAATGGACTTCCTCCAACTTGATACAAAGTGTCAACCCTAAACCCAAGAGTAAAAGCATCTTTAAAATTTATTTTCCAAACACATACCTTTCCATCGATAAAAGCCACCTTGAATCCTTTCTTCCATTGTCAAAATGGACACCAGATTTGTCTTGAGATCGGGTACATATAGTACTTCTAGCAAATGAATAGTGTTACCTTGATTCAATTGAAGGGTAACATTCCCTACTCCCTTCACGGGATAGGTGGCATCGTCTCCAAGGATGATCTCCAAGTTTGTCTCCTTTTCCATCAAATTAGAGAGGGCTTCCTTGTATCCGGTGAAGTGCCTTGAGGCACCACTATCAATCACCAAATTTCCCAAAGTGTCCAGAGGAGAGGTAGTGGAGAGGGTCGATATAAGATAGTACTCCTTTTGGTTATTGTTAACAACATTTGATTCTTCATACCTGGAGTTCCTTACTTTCTTGGAGGGTTGACCATTTCCTTGATGTCCCGCATTCCTCTTTCCTTTGCCATTGAACCTGCCATTCCTTTGATTATTGTTGTTGAAGTTGCCCCTGAAATGATTGTGACCATCATCATGTGATGTGTCCCTTCTATTTGGACACTCCCTTGCATAGTGGTCAAACTTATTGCAAACAAAGCACCTACCCTTCCTTCCACGCTTTGGTCCAGGCTTTCCATTGAAATGACCTTTAGACCCTACATTATTTCTCCTTTTGGAATGAGCGAAGACAACAGTGGGGTTTGCCTCTACTAGAAGGCATTTCTTGCTCCACCATTCTTGTTTCTTCTTGAATGCATCTCGACATCAATTCTTCAAACCCTGGAATTCGATCATTATTGAGAATAGTGGTTCTAAATATATACCACTAGGGTGGGAGTCCTCCAAGGGTAGTGATAGTAAGTTCCCTATCAGGAATGACCTCTTCAATCGACAAAAGATCATTCTTGATCGCAGCGATCCTTAAGAAGAATATCCTCGTCCTTGCCCTTCTTAATATCCTTCAATTTATTTTTGAGAAATAAAATTTGATTTGCATTACTAACCTTGAACATGCTAACCAACCTGTCATAGATCTCCTTGGAGGTGTTCAAATCAGAGATGTAGGCCACCAGTCGCTTGTCAATGGAATCTTTGATAATCTTCTTCGTTTTGACTTCATCCCTATTGTACTTTGTCTTCGCAACAGCCGGTGCATTTGAAGGAGGATCAGGGATTTTACCTTACACATAATCCATGACTTCTTGTTCTTCCAAGGTCAAATCAAGAGACATCTTCCATCCATGATAGTCAAATCTATCATGGAGCTTGTCTTCAGCCGTGAAGTGGGATGAGGAACCCATTGAGCCTTTGGTCCTTGTCCAACTGTCGTTGGCGATTGCTCCTTCACTCTTGCTTGGGCTTTGTCTTCACCTCACCTCTGATACCATGTTAGTTTTTGGTATGTTCTATGCTTAAGAGCAATTTACTTCAATTTCTTTATTAACCCAATATCAATATCCAATTTAACAATCACATCAACATGATAGTAAAATGCAGATAGAACATAAACATAAATAGTAGAAGACAAGCCAAGACAAGAGGACACAAGATTTGGCACTAGCCAAGGACAAACCCCAATGTGGGGAAACCCTTGATCAATTATTCTTATATTCTTCAATAGTTCCGCAGAGAGAGATAGTACAAATTTACCAATCTGATCATTTATGACAGCAGCAGTAAAGCCCTAACTAGAAAAGTCAACGCTGGTCAAACAAGACAGAGATCTTCCTTTAAGCAGCTCAGTCAAACGTAGTCAACTTCAGCACAGCAAACCCAAACAGTCCAAAACAGCCTGGAAAAGGTCAGTCAAATGCTGGTCAACAAAAGTCAAACTGCAGTCAGCAACTAGGGCAGTCAACGCTGGTCAAACCAGAGGTCAGATCACCTCGGTTTCCGTGTCCAAATCTGCGTCCTGCCAAGGAGAAGCTGCCACTATCTGTGTACCCAATCAAGTGAGGAGAGAGAGATGAGTGAAGATGAGATAATGAAATAATGCCTTGAGGTCTCCTCCTTTTATATGCAACATTGAAGATGAACAGGGGGTAAAAATGCCTGTTTTGAACACTAGCCGACCATGACAATTTGCTAATAATACAAATAAATTCATATCTTCATTTTTACATATCGGAATCGGATGATCTTTAGATCAATCCTACACCTCTCGGAGAAAGGAATCCAAGAAAAATATCAGCTGTCATAAATAAGGTGACCCATATGGAGTTTGGCCCTAGTTGCCAATTTTAACACTTTCACATACCTACAACCTACAATACTTGTCATTTCTAGTTTATTGGGCCAAGGCCAACCCAGGCTAAACACCCCTTGTGTGCAACTATTGTAATGACTTGGTTATGGTCGACACAGACCTAATCAATCTTGATGGGTGCCCATAGCCCCCCTCCCCCACCTCAGGTAAGTGCCCTACCTACTTGAAGGGTATAAAATAAGCCCTTGAGCTCATTTGTAAATTATCATCTTGAGACATCTTACTAAGGCAAGTGATCATTCTTTTGCTTCCACACATCATCCTTTGCTCTAACAAGTGTTGAGCCTATGGGCACACACATCTTGTGTCTCCTTTTTCATGTTTGGCATATTTTCTCTTGGAGCACTAGTGCTGGTTTAGCATATTCATGTGATTGGCATATTTTTCTCTTGAAATGCCCTCTCTGCTAGGGCTCAGTTATCTTGGAACAGGCTTGTTTGTAGAGATGGTGCTCTTATTCCTTGGCTGTTCATTTTTGTCAGTAGTGCACATTGTCATTTTACTCCAGCAAACTGAGTGGGGCTGCCATCTTTCTCTATTACTACAGGTTTTTGGGTTGGACTTTGGTTCCATTCAATCCCCCGCTTTGTTTGTAATCTCGTTTGACAACAGTTTGAGGGGATGGGATGGGATGCATCAGTACAAAACTGATCAAACTGGTTTTGACTGGTTTTGTCTTGAACCAGCCAGTTTTGACCGGTTTTGTCTCGAACCAGCCAATTTTGACTGGTTCAGGGCAAAACCAGTTTGAATCACTGGTTCAGACCAGACACTCTCCAAAATTATTCAAACCAGCCAGTTCTGATCAATGCTGGTAACTCAACATCACCACTGGTAATATTGGCAGCCAATACCACTATGGCACCAAGACATTTCAGTAAAAATAGGTCAGAAGTAGGTCTGCTTACTGGACACAGTATATGTAAATATTTTGAAATCATTCATATGAGCAACTGCAAACTATTCAAGCCCAGTGGGTATGGCCGGGGCTATGTAAACTTTGTTTATACTTAATAAATTTTCTATGTTATTTCCTAAAAATGAATCAGACAGGTTCTCAAAGCCATGTTATTTTAATAAAATTTAATCTACTTCAATCCTAATTGAGCTTTTCATAACAATTAATAAAAATGTATCATTAGTTTACAGTGTTCTATAGTTCTTACAGTACAGTAACAGAACAGCGCAAAGCAAATTAAATGACACACTGTGTAACAAAATTTAAAACCAGCTGAGACTAATTCAATAATTTTAGTGTGCGGGTGTCGCTAAAATATAACACAAATATCATTAAGAAAACAAGAATATACTATTAACTTACTTGTGTGTCAAAGTTTCCAAGATAATGGGAACTTTAGAAATAATATCGTCTAAAGAAGCAAGATCAGGGACACGACAAAATGCTGCAAAAATAGTGAGGGCAAGCTGTAAATATGCTTCTTGCTGATCTTTGTCAGGAATCATACCAGTACTTTTCCCAGTGCCTGAACAGTTCAAAAACAAGTAAGGGCAGTGTAACTGCTCAAAGGATATAAACAACAATAGTTAGCTTTAAGTTGCAACCTAGGAAATGCCTAAAGTACCATCAACATCCTTTTGGAAGCAGGGCCATTTTGCATTGACTGCAAAGATGAGGTAAAATCAATGAATAATGCATTAAATCAGTTGCCCGATAGTCAATCTATTTATGGAATTCAAAGTTCATACCAACATAACAATTAACGTAAAGCAAGTCCCTTTTTGCACAGATCTATATATGTTTCTAAAATATAGTGAATTATACGATAGAACAAGTAACAGTGCAACTTGCAAAAAATATGTAAAGGAGACCATCAGCTAACAAGAGCACAAAAAGAAGTGTGTTTCAGTCAAATTTAATATGAGCTTTCTAGACAAAATATGCTTGAAAAAGTCCAGTTTTAAAAAGGAAGAAGATAGTCATGACAGGTACAGAGCGTGCAATAGACTTTGGTTGAAACAGCGGCATAAGATTGTAGGTAAGGAATCCAAGAGATAGCAGGCATAACTCTGCCTATTTGCATAAAGTCTGTAAATCAAGAGGGATTGGCAAATGGTGGACATAGTCCTTTCTTCATTTCATTAATAGAGAATAACTTGCTCCTTCATAATTGCATGTTGTAAGTTTCATCTTCATTTCGAAGCACACGTGTGTGAGTATAGTCTCGTCCATCAGGCTTTTAGCAGCAAATTGGAGCAGTTTCCATGAGCATGACCCAAATTCAAATCCTAGCAGTGTTTGTCTGTATCATTGCGAGTGGTGTAGTATGCATAATTAATCCTCTATCTCGCTAATAAAAAAGGCTTGAGATGTGGCACATTGTTCCAGGGTTCTCAGCCCATTGGGCTGTTGTCCTTTGCATATATATATATATATATCCCAAGGGGTTAGCTCATCAATTGTTGTCTATGTTGCTAGGCATTTGGTTAGTTCTGTGCCAGCAGGTGCCCAGTTCAAATCCATATAATATATATATATATATATATATATATATATATATCCTAAGCGGTTAGCTCATCAATTGTTGTCTATGTTGCTAGGCATTCGGTTAGTTCCGTGCCAGCAGGTGCCCAGTTCAAATCCCCTTGGATGAGGCACATTACTTTATTGAAAATGCCACCCGCAAATGAAGGAAACATCCCTTGGGTTTCCCAAGAGTGGTTCCTTAGTAGTTGCAGCCTTCCCTAGTCAGTAGGGCTGATTTTGTTGGTTAACGTGCTTGTCCGTATCCTTGCGAGTGGTGTCGCTAGTTTGTAGTTCATGTAATAGAGTCAGCTTAGAACTGACACCCTCTATCTCACTAAACAAAAAGGCTTGAGATGTGGCACATTGTTCTGGGATTCTCAATCCACTGGATTGTTGCCCTTTGAAAAAAATTATATACAGCTTAGAACTGACACCCTCTTTCTCACTAATAAAAAGGCTTGAGATGTGGCACATTGTTTTGGATTCTCAATCCACTGGATTGTTGCCCTTTGAAATATATATATATATATATTCCAAGGGGTAAGCTCAATCAATTGTTCTAGGTATTCAGCTAGTACCATGCAAGTAGGTGCCCAATTCAAATCCTCTTGGGTGAGATGCTCTAATCTACATCAACGGGTTTACTAGAAATGCCACACCCATGAATATGGGAAGCATTTAATTTTCGCACAAAGTTTTCCTTTAAAAAAAAAGTTATATACATACATCAATGTTTTAAAACTCCGACTGGGACTCCGAACTGGTCAAGGGTTGACTCCGACTCGGTATCGACTCAACCTAGTTGATTTCAATGACTCGGTCTTTGTAAACATTAACAAAAAAAAAAAAAAAAAAAAATCATGTTTCCAAACACAAAGCATTAGAATATAGAGAGAAGACAACATATGATCAAAGTAGGCTCATGTGACATGAATATATCCATTATATCAAAATGGCACCCAGTGCATTGTCCAATACATCTAATATATAGAGATCAGAACAAAAACACATAACCAAGGAGGCTTTAAATGGCCTCTACAACAAAAGTAAAACATCACTAGTCACTAGTCACTGCTGGCTACTGCTAGAGAAGCTAACATCATCTGGCTCAAACTCTGAATCAAAGTTAGACAGGGAAACCCATGGCTCCTCCTCCTCATCACAATTCAACTACAATTGTAGACGTAATAGCACTAGCATGCACAGCAGTTGCACACTAAGATAGACAAGCTATGTGCTTGCGTTGTGGCTAAGTAGAGGAAGTGCCTGCAACTGAAGGACTTGGGGTTGGGCCTGGTACTAGTGGATCTGCATTTAACTGAACATTATGTTCAACTAATGCCGCCATCTATAAATCCAAATCAAGACCAATATCCTCATCAAAATCAAACTCTGTTGGATGACTCTCCACTAACCAATCTAATGCTGGATCAATATCTTCCAATGCAATGGGATCAGTATCAAGTCTTTTGTTTAGCAATTGCTTGCGTCTTAGTCGAAGGTTGATTGGACATAGACTAGATCATTTAACCGTTTTTGTTCCAAACGGTTTCTCTTCTTCGTGTGAATCCTCTCAAAGACAGACCAACTGTGCTCACCTAGAAGAACTGCAAGTTTGACTCAAAATACGGATTGCAAACTTTTGCAATTTAGAACAATGGCTACCAAATGCCTCCCACCATTGTGCGGCAAAAAACATAGTTGTGTAATGACTTAGCTCAACAAATTATATCCAATTTTCAAATTATAAACAAGTTAACAAAATAAGAATTTGAAAATTGAAATTGTTTGTTTACCTAGCTCATCTGCTTCCCTTGCAATCCTTGCTAGGTTCTAGCCAAAGGTACATGTGGCTCTACTGAAACAAGTGACCTGTCGGTGTATCTCCAGTTGGTCACTCTCCTTAGGGGCCATGCGATCAAGGCAGTCAACCAATCCATCTCTAACCTTCCCAGTCAAAGCCTCTGCTTCTAGAGCTTTACAATGATACCTTGGGTTCACAAAAAACCCAATTGCATATATAGGGCGATGGAGTTGATTGTTCCATCTTAGATCAATGATTTCCCAAATGGGCCCATACTTGGCCACTCTATCCTTGTATGTTGCCTTTATTTGCTCTTTTGCTTGACCCATAGCCTCATAAATGAAGCCTATGGCCAATCTTTCCCCATGCACCAACCGCAACACCTTAACCAATGGCTCAACAACCTTCACAATCTTTGTTGCCTTTTTCCAAAATATTTCTTCATTAACTTTCTTTCTCATCTTTGCCATCCTGTTTGCGAGACCATTGACATTCATTCCATTCATCACTGGAAAACACCCTTTGCAAGTATCTATGTTGGGAAAGCATAGATTGCAATGTCAAAAAATGAGTTGCAAATCTAGTGATGGCAGGCCTATCAATATCCCCCCTATGTGTTTCTTCATCAGGTTCAAAATCCATGGGCAATTGTAGATATATTTTGTTATGCTTTTGGCATGCTCTACAATGTTCGTGATCCAATCTATTTTACCAATATCCTCAAGCATGAGGTCTACGCAATGTGCAGCACATTGGGTCCAAACGATGGTTTTGTGTTTTTCCTCTAACATTTTACATAGTTAGAGGCATTACCTATGATGATTTGAACATTAGCCACCCTCACCTCTTTAACAACCTCATCCAAAAGCTGAAACAAAAAGTGTGCATCTTTCACCCTATCAAATGTATCAACTGATTTTAGAAACATGGTTCCCTGTAAGCAAAAGATAAGAAAGTTTATGATGGTACGGTTCCTATGATCATTCCATCCATCTGACATGATGGTACATCCTATTTTTGCCCAAGAGATTTTGAAATCTTTCAAACATTCATCAATGGACAAAACCTCTTTTTGCAAAAGAGATCCCCTTAACTCATGCATAGTAGGGCCTTTGAAGCCCTTCAAGGCAGCAAATATGGCATCAAACATAGGTTCATAATACGGTGAACGAGAAGTATTGAAGGGGATATCAACATCATACCACCATCTAGCTATGTAATCACAGGCAATTTCTTTCAATTCTTTCTTCCAATGGTCATCTAAAGTGGGTTGCATTTGACCTCTATTAGCTTGAGGACCATGTGCACTATCAGAGGGAGAGGAGGGTGTGAAATAAATTTTGATATCGCCCTTCTTTTTAATTTTACCCTTACCCTTTTCTTGAATTAACTCAAAAGAGGAAGGAACATAGTGAAAGGGGTTGGATGCATCAATGCAAGGGATAGATGAAGAGCCCTCATACTCAAAATTGAGGTTGGCAACCATCATGTGTTTTATACTCCTCTTCCTCCCAATTTTAGCCTCTATTTTTTTTTGCCTAGCTTTTTCTTCCTCAGACTTCTCAAATTTTTCTAGCAACTCCCTCCTGATATCCCCAATTTGTTCTACTGGTGCTGCACATGGAGCAATTTGGCCTCTAATACCAGCGAAGTGTTGTTTCAATCTATGAATGCCCCCTCCACCTCCCTTAATTTTTCTATGACAAAATTTGCAATGCATTTGATTATCAATCATCTCAACATATGCCCAAGCAGCATTTTTCATTCTAGGAGCCATTTTCTGATATTTGGACTTGGAAATGAAAAGAAACAAATCTGAAAATGAAAAGAAAGAAAAAAACAACTCTTTAATGTTGATTTCTTTTACAAAAATTACTCTTTTCAATTTCCAAATTTTCAAAAAAAAAGAACACAAGCAAAGGCAGATTTGAGAAGTGAAAAAAAAAACCCTCTAGGCTCTAGCCTCCTCAATGCGGCTCCAATGACTGCCTAAGAAGCTTCTCACTATTGTTCCAATGATTGCCCAAGAGACTCCTTGCTGCTGCTCCAAAAACCAACTCCACAACTCTTCACAAACTCCTCACAAATGCAATCAGATCGCTGTGAGGAAATGTGAGGGGGCTCGGTAACTTTTATATGCTTGAGAGAGGTTAGATGGACATGCAAAAAACCTGAAACCAAAAAAAAACCTAATTGGAATATGTTTTCCCTCCATTTTTCATCGTTGACCGAGTTTGACTAGCTCGGTCGGTTTATGTTGGACTTGGCCGAGCCGGCCGGTCTGTTACCGAACTGGCCGAGCCGGCCAGTCTGTTACCAAACTGGCCGAGTCGGTGACCAGCTCGGCCACTTTGGTAACAGACCGACCTTTGGCCCGGTTTTTGTACTGAGTCGGCCCGGGCAGGGGTCCAGCTCGATCGGCTCAGCCATTTCCGAATTGATTCAGCCATTTTTTAAAACATTGACATACATACATATAGATAGATAAATAGATAGATATTCTTTCTGCCCAAAAAATTAGCTCAAACGATTGTCATCACTGTTGCTTGGCATTTGGCTAGTTCTATGCCAATAGGTCCTCGACTAGAATCCTCATGGGTGAGGCACACTAGTCTACCTTGACAAGCTTACTAGGGATGCCATCCACAAATGCAAGGACGCATCCCTTGGCTTTCCATATAAGGTTTTCCTTGGAAAGAGCCAAATAGGTTAGCTCTACTAGTTGTCGCCAATGTTGTTGGGCAATTAGCTAGTTGCATGGCAGCAAGATTCAAACTAAACACTTGCTAGCACAGAACTAGCCAAATGCCCAACAACACTGGTGGCAACTGGTAATAGCATGAAACTAGTCAAATGCCTAACAACATTGACAACAACCAGTAAAACTAACCCTTGAGTAATCTACATAGAGAAAACCCAACTCTATATATATATAATTCATAGCCATTTTAACTTTTGTTCATAACCACGTGAAACAGTAATTGCTGACCATTTCGTATTTTAATAAATCTCTCTATGATGCCTTTTGGATAACACTTTCTTAACCAGATATTTTTTACTTCATCTGCTAATTATTTAAAGTCTTATTTAATTTATCTCTGGCATCAGAACTGCTTTGACTATTTTTTATTTCATTTATTTTGCCTAATATTCGTTCTTTATCAGATTTTTTCATCGAGTCCAAGTTCTTTATTTATCTCATTGCCTCCCACCCAGAGTAAAGCAACTAGGTAACTTAGGGCAGCTTCCCACAGCTAATTTATACCGACTCATTTTGATTTATATTTTCAAATTCAGTTAAATTAGAGAAAAAGTTAGATTCATAAATATTCTGCCAATTTGCCAATGAACGAACTAACACGGTTGTAATAAAAAAGATGTAAAGCAACTCTAAGAAAAGGTTTATTTCCTTTGCAATTACATAAATTCAGTTGACCTTAGTTGATCAGGTTCCGACTTCACAGACACACTGAGAATAAACAAATGTTAATTGAACTTGATTAAAGCACTTTAATTACTTTAAAAAGTATAATGTTGTTCACGGCAGTTTCTTGCTGGCATTAGCAACGACGGTCTCCACCGACTCTTTTTTCTTCTAAAAGTGTGTTTGAGAAGAATGTATGTTTCTTGTTATAGAATGACACAGAACTTCAGCGCGAAGACCAATAAATCATGGAATTGAAGCTTAAAGAACAAGGAATCGCACCTGTTCTTAAAAGGCGGTCCAAAAACTTCATGCCGAGTGCGTGAAAAACTTTAAGAATGGAGTCTTTATCATCTCCTCGACAAAATTTAGTCGCAAGTAACAGTCCAGTTAGACGTTGCTCATCCTTCTCACCTCTCAAAAGCGTCAAGCAGTCCTCTAGGCCATGATCCCCTGCTGCCTGCACTTATCAGCATACACGCTAGTTATTTTGCCATCCTTTACTTTATCAGGCCCTAATATGAGGAATAGACAAAAGGTTTCAGGGAGTACAGCGTGACTTCGCAGAACATAACGTAACAAGTAAAGCTGAGCAGAGAAAAACTCAGAAGATAATATTAAACAGTAATAGCATCAGCAAACAAACAGCATACCATGGCGCTACAGACAGTGTCTCCAGAAACAGAGGATCGACGTCACCTTATCTGGCTGTAAGAAAGCGATTTTGATGAGAAGAACGTCTCAGATGGATGTGTGCGAGATGTGGTAAATTTAGAATGTAGGTGAATATCAACATTCCTGCTCTCAAACGATCTGATACTATTTAAATGTGTGATCTGATGCTATTTAAATGTGATGATCACGGTGGGCTTAATTGCCTACCCTACTTTGAAAAAGTAAGTTACATCTAGTAACTAATAGACCATCTAGCCTGTGTCTTTGATATGCACCTTTAGCTTGTCAATCTTTAATTTACACATTATGAACTCATTGAAAGGGCGTTTTCCCTTCTTGCGTTTTTTCTTTTTTGTGCTTTTTGTGAATGCCATTTAAAATAGATTTGTTGCTATACATTACCGACTTCCCGTTTTGTGCTTTTTGTGAATGCCATTTAAAATAGATTTGTTGTATACTACCGACTTTCATTTGGTGGGATTATATTAATTAATTATTTAATAATATTAATGGTAATCAATAATAATAATAAAAATTCTCTTGTTTATCAAGATGACAATTTTACTAGAGCAGTTTTTGGTCAGAATATGGCTAATCCGATTGTGGTAGTGTTTGTTAATATATATATATTTTTTTAGTTTATCAAGATGATAATTTTACCAGTGGTTTATCAGAATTTGGTTAATCTAATTGTGGGTGTTTGTTTTTTTTAAGTGGAAATGGATTCACACTATCAAAAACCTATGGGGTCGGGATTTCCACAAATTTATGTTGAATTTTGTCAAAATCATGCCACAATTTCCATTGTTTTCGGAACCTCCTTACACTATGCCAATTTTTTATACCAAAATTACTTGATTTTTATAATTAAATGGATATTTATGGATATGTATATTATGTAAAAAAAAAAAAATTAATGAGTATGGGGTGATAATTAGATAAAGTAACTTGGTTTCATTTTGTAATCAAATTGATTACCTTATATCTTATGCAACAAATCACATATATCAAAATCTTATAA
Organism: Pinus taeda; assembly: GCA_000404065.3. Lineage (NCBI taxonomy): Eukaryota > Viridiplantae > Streptophyta > Pinopsida > Pinales > Pinaceae > Pinus > Pinus taeda. The sequence continues at coordinate 37,345 of APFE031759320.1, read as the reverse complement.
TTTAACCTAAAAAGAATACATCTCGAGATGTCCTAAAAGAAATCTTTGTCAAAGGAAATGTTTGCCCTTTTAACAAAGTCTTTTGATCATATTTACAGACATCAGAGTGAGGAAGCAAACAGACTATCCAAAAATGGCCTAAATATGGATTGAGGCACATGCAAAGTCTTTGAAGATCAAGAAGGCAAGAGAAATCTTTGTCAAAGGAAATGTTTGCCCTTTTAACAAAGTCTTTTGATCATATTTATAGGCATCGGAGTGAGGAATCAAACAAGCTATCCAAAAATGGCCTAAATATGGATTAAGGCACATGTAAAGTCTTTGAAGATCAAGAAGGCGGCAAAATAGAATTTGTGTTTGACCCTTGGGTCTGAGGAGGTAGGTGGCACATCCAAATAATACTCTGCATCAAATCTACACATATCACTACTTGAATCTTTTACTCTTCTTTCCATCTTCCTAAAAGTGTTTTGGTTGATGTTTTTTCCTCCAGTTGAGGCATAATCTAGATGGAATCTTCATTGTGGATCTTGTATATGTATAGGTTGAAATCAAGCCCACGTGGAGCTTAAACAAACTTTTGGGCCCACTCTTATATGGATAGTTTTTCTAAAAATAAGTATGTAACACACCTATTTTAGAGATTAGGTGCTAATTATAAACAACAATGATAGTTTTATGCACACAACTCACATGATAGATATTTTTTTGGGAAATGGCCACGGGAATGCTCTGGCATCTACAAATGTAACTTTTTTTAAATATTTAATGAAATTTATTGACTTTTTTATCTGGAAAAAAAAACAAAGTCACTAAAAGCCAACATGTCGCTACAAAGTTCCCTGATCGGAGTGTGTATTGGATCTGCGACACATTCACCCTAATTAATGTTGGGTACCTCGAAGGACAAACCCACCACCTTCCACATGTGTGGCAAGGCTGGCAAGGTTGCCTCATGCATGAGGGAAGATAATATCATTGCGGGTGGCGGTAGGGGGAGCCATTCAAGGCATAGGCATCTGTTGGTTTGCATGCAGTCGTTCAAAGGCGAGTCTCTTCTCCTTGTTCAAAGGCGAGTCTCTTCTCCTTGCTCAAAGGGAGTTGGTGACCAATGTTAGTTGTTGCAGAGAAAGACCAACACTAGTGTGCCTTCAACCCTCCTTAGCACTGGTTATCTGGTATGTAGTCCACTACCTTTCCTTTTTCTCCATGAAGAGAGTCTTTTGGGTAAAATAATTGGGTTGGCCTGGTCTGAAGTTGTGGGGATTAAAGGGTTTGCATCTTGCCTTGACAATGCATGTGTCTATCTGGTGGACAAATTATGGTAATTTAGTTGGTCATGCTCCTGTTTTTGTTATGTTTGACATCTGGTTTTCCCGAAGGGGAATAATCCAGGGCTTCCTAATGGTAATAGACCCCATGGCTCTGTATCTTTCCAGGTTAGACCTGGTTTGGCTCTGGGGTAGTCTAGTGAAGTCTCGGGCTTATGGCTGCCTGAATTCTGAGTCGAGTCAGGACGGGTTGGTACTAGGTAAGCTGGAGTGGGGGGACTATGCTACTACCGAGACACCCTAGATGCCCAGTGGGAGCAAACCTTTGGGCCCTTTTCCTTTGAGTTGGTTTATGTCGAATCTGCCCCTTAAAAATGAAGGTCATAGTGGTCACAAGCCCCATAGGGTTTACATTGACAGGTTGGTATTTGATTATTGGTCTTGGTGTTAGGTGATGGAATCCCTACCTGTTTCGGGGAACACTGTTAAAAAGAATTGCAAAGAAAGGAAGGTCGCTAAGACCCATGTTCTGGTTTTACGGTTGTATGTTGATCTCTAGGCAGGTGGGTAGGTTGGTAACAGGACCCGAAAGTTGGGTTGTCGTGGGTTTGGTATACCACCAGCGAGTACTCAATCATATATACCCTCAAGTCGCAAAATTGTAGCCATGGCTTGTACGGCGGCTCGAACCCGAAGCCCTGCGTAGTGGGGTCGTGGCAGGAAGAACAAAGGCAAGCAGGAAGTGGGCCAATCCAATTCACCCAGTGGAAAACCTAGAGGCAGAAAGCCTACGGTGAGCATCATCAATGATGTTGCGGTAGCCTACCATGAAATCACAGCTAAGGAAATAAGATAATTGATTGAGGAATGGGAGGTGGATCTGAACCGCTAGGCAGGTTCAATGGAAATTGATTCTGAGGATTGGTAGATCTTGGTGCCCGATCCTGGGCATACTCGAGGCCGCGTAATCCAGTTTAAACATACCTTATTTCTTTACTGGTCTATGAAATAGATTATGGGCAAGGCCCTGGAACATATATCTATGAGCATGGCCACTATAGTGCAAGATTTCCCGAACTACAAGCAATACTTCCAAAAACTCCAGTTCCAAATGCAGAAGCAAGATGGGTGCCTCCAGCGCATAGAAAACCACCTACCTTGCATCCTTTCTCCGACATAACTCCCAAGGTCTACTGCAAAAGACCCGACACTAGTGGAATCTGCTTCAGCTAAGGAATCTGCTTCATACACATTGAGTTTCCACCGAGCACCTTTCGAGATACTTGCATGAGATGATTAATTTTGATCTGAGATATTCATCCTACAATATGTGGCTGCATGAATTTACAAACAATGTTTGGAATTATTATTCATGAGCACATTTGGATGCTACTTTACTATGATATTTGCCATGATATCTTGGATGAGAGGTTTATAGCACAACAGAGTTTGAGTACAATGTTGTTAGCATAGATAACTATGAGGCAGGATGAAGAAGCTCGTTAGAGAGTTGTCTGAACAGTTCTGGATATGGCATGGATACACAAAGATGACAAAGAGTGGGATCTGATTGGCAGAGAATACCACATATAGTTGGGACCGAGATACTTTCATATATTGAGACAATGCAGTTGTACGAGAAAAGCTTAGGTTTGTGGTTGGAACCTCCTTGAGAGGGAGGATGAATATGGTATCCTTTTGTGTTTTATATGATTATTTATGTTATAACATGATATTTGATTTGATTCCCTATATAAACAAGAACAACTGCTATTGATACATGATGATTACCATATATGAGCACGATGATATGTTGTTGATCTACAGAGAGCATCGCTGATTGAGGACACTGGGCCAACTCTTCCTCCCCATTTGATCTCCCGGGGCGTGGAATTGAGATGAAGAGATCCTAGGGTTAATTGGGCCACAGTCGTAGACACAACACAGAAGGATCTCAACCACAGTCACTCCCACAAAGGCTTATGTGTGCAACTGGAGCCTTCCAGTCGCACAAACAACTCATTGTGCATTTGTCGACAGTTAGGGTTTTCACAAACACAATCGCTCGCTTGCCATAGACCAAATCTGACCCCAATCACTTGCATGTCAGGCTTAAGGGAGTGACTAGGCTCCTATAGTTGCTCACATACCATGTTGAAGGGTGCGACTGAGGCTTTGAGATAGATGTGGAGATATCTGACCATAGTCGCTCACTTACGGTGCTTCAAAGAGCGACGAGGAAGCCATAATTGCTCGGATGACTCCTCCGTGCAACTGGGACTCAAATGATGGAATCTCAGTTGTTCCAAGATTTCGCTCAATGACCGCATGTTTCGATAATTGACTGCAGATAGTGACATTTCTTTACAGACTTCATAATCATATTTTGAGTAAAAACATTGTTGGGTTCATTTTGTGGATCTTGTAGTTGTTTTTTCTTGTTAGTTGCATAGATGACGATATGGATCATTGTACTCCCTTTTGCTGAATCATTTGATGAAAATATAAGAAAAATAATTTGCAAGGGTTTTCGCCATAGTGGGTTTTTCCCTGGTCTTCAATCAAATCATGGTGTCTCTATATGTGCATGATTTTCTTCTATTGTTCTTTTATGTTCCGCTACATTGATGATGATGATATTGTTCTTTTTACATAGTTGCATATGTTGCTTAATAATGATGTATATCTGAATAATGTTATGATATTATGGGGTGAACTTAATGTATTAATGAAGAAATGCAATTATCAAAGCAAAGAACAATATAGCCCTATGGAAAATTAACAAAACATTGGAAACTAAGGGCTTTTCTAATGTTCGTTGTAGAAAATCTAGAGGAAGATTGGCTACCCTAGAAGTTCTATATTGCATAAATTGATTTTTCTCCTCTGCATTCAATTGTACTTATGCTCGCTATAGGACTAATGCATAAGAGGAGGACTGTGCAAACAAGTCATCTAATTTGTATGCTTAATAGACAAACTGTCAGAGTCCCTGAGAAGCAGTGAAATTCTTCACCACTGCAATAAGATCATATTGTTTATTGGAAACTTAAGAGCTTAAATTGCTAGAATTTCTTTACCAGCATAGCAATAATTGGTCAATGCAAATATGTTGAATTTAACAAGGAAGACATGCCATGTCCTTTTGTTTGATTCCTTTAATACCTTAGAGATACCATAACCCACTGCTTGATAAGATACTTCCCTACTTACTAACTTGTCTGGAACGAATAAGGGAAAAACATGAGGATGGGACAGGATGCCATAGACCCCGATATAAGTGAAAAACTCTTCCCTGGACCAATTTCTGACCTTTTGAAGGTCATCCATGACTTCTTGAGACATCTGTGGTGGTCGAGACTCAAAAATGGCTTCATATATAGGAATCATCACTCTGTGACAAATCTGGTAGAAATGTTCATAGTATTTTGACTCCCATTGAATATCATGATAGATCTTAATAAGCTTTGGATCCTGAATGGTTCATTTCCAACCCATATCAAGAAAATCCATTATGAAACACAAGGCATCCATGATATAAGCAGACATCTAGAAAGGGGGAAGCTTATTCTCAGAAACACTTCTAGCACGTCGGAAAGCTAATTTGTGTGTAGCCAAATTATCTGAGAGAATAGTGGCCCAATCAAACATATATCCTTCTACCGCACCATCGATTAGAGGTACTTAGCAGTCCGGAAACTTTGACACATTAGGCTGAGCATGCAATCGACGCATCATAGCTGCAACTTGGTAAAGAGGAGTAGCAAGGGAATCAAGTGAATACTTATTGAATTCCTCTTCCTTATGCTTATTAGGGTCTCTCCTCCATTGTTTGATTTGTTCTGACGGGTGCCCATGCTCCTTTACAAAGGCCTTTTTGAGCTCCTTATTATATATACATTGTGGATTAGGCAAATGATACATACTTTGCAAATCTTGCTAACAAAAGAACCAATCATTGTTCCCTTTGTGTTTGTATGTGTCTCTCGGAAATTGTTTGGAGTATTTTCTGAGACAATTGTTTTTTCATCGGCCATGACTATTATTTTGGTGACTTTAGGCCCTTCATCTTCAAAATACTAATAAGTTTCTTCCCAAGAGGAAAGCCCAACATCTCTGGTACATACTGTGTTAGAAAATAGGCTTGCTACTGGAATTTTGTCATCTACATCTTCCACAAATGGACCCATGGGTTGCTGTTGTGGAGCCTTTTTCTTACCCTTGCCTCCTATCATCATTTCTTCAATGTGTCTAGGATTTGTGTTCACCTGTGAAGGACAAGCGCAGAAACTTAGCAAAGACACTATTTGCAATAACTCATAATGGCGCAAAAGAGAAACTTAGAGTAAAATTCCTTTTTAGAAATGAATTGAGAAAACTAAAACTTATTAAATGTAAACCTTTTATTCATTTGAGACCAATTAATATCACATTAAATCATTTAAGTGAAAATATGACATACCACATGAAGATTACAACATCGAATCTCAAAGCGGAGATATCAAAGGGGAATTTGAAATACACTTACTATATTACACTTCTTTGATATGGAAAGGTTCGAGATAGGATTCTCCAAGAAGAAAAGGCCTCAATTCATAAAATCAAGAATCTTACCTCGGGATTTTAACCCTTTTATAATATCGGGAAGTCACATTCAGGGAGGAAAATCTCGTAATGTTTTTTAAAAATAGTTCTGATAAAGCAACTCTGATAACATTTGTCCTGATGAAGAATTTACCTAAATTTTATTTGAAAATCGTTTCAAGACTGACTTAAAACTTATTTCCTTTTGCCTTATTTTAAAACCAACCTAAAATCATTTTATAAAAAATAAAAATCAAAGGGTCCCCATTATTTATTATGTCTTTAAAGATAAAAAAAAATGGGGGTTGTTGTTTTCTACAACACCTACATATAACCTCTCCCACTGGTTTGTGGCTATATGGCAAAGCACACCATTCCTCTAAAAGAAACATTCTCTTCACATCCCACATAGAATTCAACAAGGATTGAAGAGATATGAAGCTAGTGGCAAACCGTGTAATGGGAGGGCGCACCAACTCCTTGTTGTTGGTGAATGTTCTCATCAAATTAAGCACAGATACATGATTATATATAAATTTTGTAATGTTTTTTTATTATTCAACAATATCCTTGACAAAAGTAATTTTTCCTATGTCCTCCAACATCAAATCAATGCAGTGTGCAACAAAAGGTGTCCCAAATAAGTTAGGATACCTCTCTATAAGCATCATGCCAACAACAACATAATTTGAAACATTGTTTGTTATTACTTGGACATAAGAGTTCTACCCTTTTGATCGGTCACCATCTGACATCATAGTGCATCATGTGTGTACCCATGAGCGCATAAACTCCTTCAATCTCTTAGTGCATTCAACCTTTTCATTCTAAATAATGTGCCCTCTAAAGTCATCATATGAATGGGCTTTGTACCCTGGGCCAACAATAGCAACAACATCACTCACAGGCTAAAAAAATGGATTTTTCTTGGTAATTTTGAAAGGAATATCACTCCAAAGAAGATGTCTTCCCAACAACTTGTCAGCTTCTTCCTTTTCCCTTTTTTTAAGAGATGATGTGATAGATGGTTGTGCTCCAGGTGTGGTTCTAGGAACAAAAATTGATGAAGAAGTTATGGGGTTGAGTGTAGATGTTGATGTTGAAGAAGAACCAATAGCACTCTCATGGTCACCTCCCAATCCTACCACTCCACCCCCTACCATTTGACACCTTAGAGTTTCATAGGTCGCTTTGGTTGTCTCTATTTCTTCCAATGATTTGATGGCTTTGCGAATGATTTCTGGATTTGTGTTTATGCAAGGCCCTACCTCATGTCCAGGAATTTGTGCAAGGTGGAACTTCAATATGTATATCCCCCTTATCATATGATGCCCACATAACTTGCAACTTAAATTTGATTTGTCAAACCCTCCATCAGGTTCATTAAATTCCCATAGAGGGTCCAATTTCCTTGGCATGTTTGTAACTTTGTTGAATCTTTAGTTTTAATGTAAGATTAAAGTTTGAAGTTTTGAACCTAGGGCGCAAGAAGAAATGCAAGTTAAACAAATGAAGTTAAAATTTAGATATAACATTTTGAATTTTTGATAATAAAAAAACCCTCAACTCAATGGAACAATAATGGCAAAAAAACTACATTCAAAACTAAGCAAAAATCATGGGAAAAAGTAGGGCACAAGAAGAAATTAAAGAAATAAAACTAACAATCAATTTTTTGCATTTTTTACCAAAACAAACCCTCTCCACTAAATGCAACAAAAATTACAAAAAAAAACACTCAAATACAAGCAAAAATCATGGAAAATATATGCGTTGTAGAAACCTTAAACAAGAAAAAAACCAAAAAAATAGGGCCAAATTTGATGCCCATACCTGAAAACCATGCCCTACTAAAGAAACTTGGCCCAAACTTGAAATTTTCTTGCTTGGGATGTTAAATTCATTCACTTTTCTCCTCTCTTGCCCTTGTAGATGAGTTATCCTCCTTTGTAGCACTCACCTTTGCGCTCTCTTTGCAAAAAACAAAAAACAAAAAAACAAAACCAATTTTGACCTTTAAAATCGCACTATCGTGCGGCCCAATGATTTTTACTTATTGGATCAAAAAAATCGTCGATTTTATCAGCTAGGTAAAAAAATCACAAGTTTTTGAAAAAACATGATTTTATCGCAATTTTTGCAACGTTGATATTCATAAGCATTTAATTTATATGTTTTATCCATTATTATCTTTTATGTTTTTGAATATAATTACAATGGGGAAATGGAAGTATGATTTAGATAATTTTACCTGAGAAAAGAAATGAGTTTCTTTATTACATTAAGAATAGTGAAATGCATTAGATTCTAGTATGGGAAAGGAGTTATCATTAACCTTAAATAATATTATATTAAAATTTTACTTGTATTAAAGTTTAAAAACATACAACTTGATTTTATAATAAATTTAAATTTATGCTTTTGAATTTGAACTTTTAGCTTAGCTCGTCTAGCTCAGTTGGTAGAGCACAGGGCTCTTAATCTTAGGCTCATGGGTTCGAGCCCCACCATTGGCGAAATATTGCAGAGCCCCACGGTTGGCGAAATATTGCAGATTTGATAATCCCAAGGATGTGGTCGAATGACAACTCATGGAGGCTTTCGTTGAAATTTTCTTTTATTTATGAGTTGTTCATATAAATAAAATAAATAAATGAATGTTTACTTACTTAATTTGTAATAAGAAAAATAATAACTATGTACATATATGTGATGACATTTGAAAAAATAAACCAATGTAAATCCATCTTAAAGCCAAATCTATCGAGTGCCAAGAGGGATCCAATTTCTTAAGGTGTGAGTTTTTTGTAATTTAAATCATGTCCTTTAATACGAAGGAATTAATATATGACATAAAAAAATTACACTTTAAGAGATTGGATCTCTCTATGCTTGATAGATCTAGATTTAAGATGGATCTACTCTAGTTCAAGTTAAATAATGTAAAGCAAAAAAAATTGTGTGAGATTCCAACAAATTTCAAATCAATAAACTAACATAAATGCATAAACCTAGATCTATTAAGCACTGAGAGGGATCAAATTTCTTAAAATGTAATTTTTGTTTTCATTTAATACCATGTCATTTATTATTTTCTTCATGTTAAATGATAAAAAAAATTGCACCTTAAAAAATCTTACCCTTCTTAATGCTTGATAGATATACGTTTAAGATGGATCTATGATGGTTTGTTTTATTAGATGTTCTCACGAATATATGTACATACATAATAATTTATTTTGGTTAATTATGTTTTTCTTTGTCATGTAGATATGTATGTATGTAGTTATAGATTTTTTTTTTTTTGTTTTCATGTAATGTTATGTGAAAACATTGCCCACGGGGCATAAAGAAGACGATGAGAGGGTGTTTTGTTATGGCACTCCATGGTGTGAAGGCCATTGGTTTGAAACTTTGTGAGCAAAAATCCAACCACATTGAGGGTTGGTGTGGCCCATGCCGAGTGCGATCCCTAGGTGATTTTGATGGCTTAGATTTCCCTAGATCGTGGTTACTCAAGCCACATGTTAGGCATGCTAGTCATCTTGGGACTCACATTACCTTGCAAACAAAAAAATGTTATGTGACAACATCTCCCCCATATTGGGTTGTAGAGTACTCATAGTTCAATCAATGATGAATAAGTCTATTCTTTTTTATTTGTTGTCTACTAATTAAAAACAATAATTTTATAGTTTTGTTAATAAGTTGTGAACATTAAGTATTCATTACTTTTTTTAATTACAATCTAATGAAGCAAACATTTTTCTTTTATTTCCAAGACTAAATCATAACAAAAAGCAAATCTTCCCTGGTATTGGGTGCTCGAATGATCAACTAGACAATTTGCATGATGGAGATGAGTTGACACCATCAGTGAACATGTGCAACCACAAGCTATGCCCACCGCACATAGTTACGACCATTGTCTTCATACATGATCATCGATTATAGGTCATGTTTCAAGTTAGCACAATGATGAATTTATGGAATGATGGCTTAGGACATAACAAAAATGATGATGGAAAGTGGTGTTATTAATTCACCACAAAATGAATGTGTGCAACTCTGCCTCCACCACTATCTAGTGGATATTTTGAGTCACTACGTTGTACTATGGTTTATTGTTTCCATTTCGGATAACAATGATGATTCCCCTTGCTCTCTATCTACTCTCTGCTTCTAGTTGTTACAAGTTGTTATAGTTGCATACTCCTACGACCATGGGAAGGATTGAATGTGTCAAACCAAAGTGAAGCTAATTATCAGGCCTTATGCAAGACCCATGTTAAGCCTAAAACCCCTCATTAAGCCCAAGATATTAGGTTATTAAATTTTTATTCTTAAATTGATGTTTTGGCTAGAATCATTCATTGTAATTGTACCATTTATCTATCAATTGGGGTTATCTCTATTGGCAAGGTGGAATGGTTGTTATCTTCCCCACCCAAGTTCAAATCCCCACTCGTGATGTGATGAGCTATAATGTATTGATAATTATTGTTGTATTGGCTTCATGCCTAAGAATATTATAGTATTGGCTTCGTGCCTTGTGAACTCTTAAGTGAGTATACCTATGGGCCGACCTGGTACCAACAACCTCACTCTAGCCCTATGGATAAGAGGGAGGTTGATTTCTTTCCTCAAAAAAAAAAAAGGATAAAATTATTCCATTTCTCTCTTATATATATTCCAAGGAGAATTAGTCTTAAAATCATCAAATTTTGTCTTACACATTGTATTCATAGTAAAAGGAGGTTTCCCCCTCAAAGTAGATTGTGATTATTGGCTTTTTATCATTAATAAGGTGCATGATTCATTGCTATCAAAACATATCAACATAGGGTTTTGTTGTTTCAAACAAGCCATCATGACATTTTCGCTATAATTTTTCTTCAGGAAGCTTCAAACTATAAAATTTTGAGATACTTAAGGAGAAATCTTAGAGTACATTTCGTCAAAAATTCATATGTTTTTTGTTTTACATTTGAAAATGTAAACCATGGAAGTTAGGGTTTATGAATTGTCTTGAATCAATTTCAAACAAGTGATATTGGAATTTACGCTATAACTTTTTTCTGAGACACTTCAGACCATGAAATTTTTAAGAGACTGAGAAGAGATATTGGTGTACAAATAGTAAAAAAAAATGGATTCTAGTTTGCTTCAAGTTTGAAGATATACCCTAGGGAAGTTAGGATTTGTGCATAATATTGAAATCAATTTTCAAACGAGTGATGTTGGAAATTTCTTTGTAACTTTCTCCCAAATAAATTTTGGGTTGTAAAATTTTCAAGGTTTTGAGGAGACATATTCAAGTACCTAGAGTGAAAATTTCACAATCATATTTAAAAAATTGGACACATGGCATGTTATACAATTTTGTTCTTAGGAAAAGGGAAAAAATCAATAAGTTTTGGAAAAGTTACCATAATTTTCACTTGGCACATCAAATTTTGGTCATACCTATGGAATTGCAAAGAAGACATATCGAAGTATTATAAATTGAAATTTCATATTCAAAAAGCTTAAATTTCAAAGATATATAAGGACAAAGATCAACCATCTAGATAATCTATAAAATAGGTTTTGAAATGTACGTAACTTACAATTATCATAACTTTTGATTGGAAGATCAATTTTTAGTGATTCAAAGTTTGTGATAAAGAGGAAAAAGAGGAGAATTATTATTTACTCACATAGATCCTAAGGTGTAATACCCTCCTCCCACACTTACCAAAGCTAATAGTCCACCAGGGTAAATATGTGACAAAGAGTTACTATGACATGATTCAACTCCCCAAGTACAATTAAGGAAGTGGAATCGACAAACCAAAACCAAATTGACCTTCCTCAAGAGCTACAGGACCTCGAGGGGCTAACCAACCACTCGAGGTGCCCAACCCCTGAGTTTACTTGCCTTTTAACTAAACTAGACCCCTAGTCACTCCCATAACAACCCTCCATGTGGCTATAACCTTCCATTGGATCCCACAACAAGGCTTGCATGCGTCTGTAGTCTTTTTTATGCAATTCTGTGCTAGCAACCCCAAATTTTGAGGCACTTTTTCAAGCCTGAGACTCAGGCCTCTGCCCAGAACTTGATGAAATTCTCAGAAATGATAAGTAACAAGAAGACAAGAACTCTAATGCAAAACATGAACAAGGATGTGACCTGACTCATCCTAAACATGACAAACATTTTGTCAAACACATCATGAACATGTAATGTACAGATCATAAAAATACATATGAACATAGGGTCCTCATACTTATCTAAGATTCCTCAAGAAGGTCTAATGCCCTCTCACATTAGTTATATTATCATTTATTAGGTCATTCATTCATTAACATTTCATCTACTAACCAAAAGATGATGAGAGCCATAACTCAAGACTATCATAAAACCATACTTGTAACCATCATATAACCAGATAAATAACAACAACAAAATAGCCATGATAGCTACATAATAACAAGTACATCTACACATAGAGCGTAAGGGGAAAGGTGCTCTTATTAACATATGTAAATCCAACCAAGTTAGGGACTTCCACATACCACCCGACCATAGATTGAGATGAACTAAGTCTTTCTTTTAGCCAATCATCCTCGTGCCATATTCCAAGCATGAATGTGGGATCTCATGGAATAAACTAAGAAAACCAAACCAAGGCTTCCAGAGGCCAAACCACCTCAACCCTCAATCAATGATTCCACCTCACGATCAGACATCACTAACCATCACCAGATCAGCCTCTATCCATGTTTTCCAAGGTCCCAGATCATTTGTTCTAAGATGACTTCCAGGACTAGTAGCTCAACCGACAATTGCCGCTAGACTCCATAGCGTTTGTCCAACCAAGGCTTCCAGGACTAGTAACTCAAACCACCAAGGGCTCCAAAGCATTTGTCCAACCAAGGTTTCCAAGACTAGTAACTCAACCCAAGCTGTTATAGGGCTTCAAGAGCGTCTGTCCAACCAAGGCTCCAGGAACTAATAACTCAACCCACAACCATAAGGAACATGAGCACAAACCAGAAAACAAAAGATAAAATCCACAACACCATGGCTATCAAGGAATGTATATGCAAGGAAAAACTATTGTCAATCAAGGCAATCCGCCATGCCAATGACAAATCATAACCAAATCACAACATGCATATGCCATGCATTTGAAAGCTAGCAAGGAAATCATACATGCAACTCGGTACATGCAAGAAAAACCCATGATAGTTGTTGATCCCATTGTCTTCTTGTGCTTTCCTACTTTCCCTTTGCCTTCTTATTCCAAATCCGAAGTATGCCATAATGCTCCAAAAGTGCTCCAAGAAAACTCTAAGTGTCCAAGAGTATGAGAGAGAAAGAATAGAATGAGAGTGCCAAAGACTGAAATGACAAAAGTTATGAATTGACCCTCATAATCCTTTTTATCATTAAGGTCTCTATTTTCTTCAATTTCCATTATTTTTCCTTCATTTTCCTCCTCGCATGTAATCTATGACCTCTCACCTTCCTTTTCTCCTAATTTCCATTATTTTCATAAATAAAATGACAATAAATGCATCATGCTTTTCTAAAGCTGTTGAAATTTGGTACCGGAGGACAGGTGGTTCCCTAAGGCTTTGGTCTTTGGCCTAGGGAAAAGTGTCCAAAAGAATTTAATTTTTCTCCTAAAGTAACTTTATAATTTTTATAAAGTTAAATCTAATTTAAAAGTGACTTTAAGTGATAAAGTTACTAAAGTCTAATTTTAAAGTGAGATTAATAAAGTTAATGTAAAATTAGAAAGGAAAAGTGACTTTAGAAAGAAATGACTAAGTGGGTCTTTATTAAAGTGGGGTGAGTTAAAAAATAAAAAGTGAGATTTAAATGAGCATTTAATCTCAGCCCGAGATCTCAATCTATTTCAGCCATTGGATTTAGAGGTTACCAAAAAGTCACTTAGGATTGGATTAAAGGAGGAAAATGAGGCAAAAGGTCATTCATTCTTTCATGAGCAGATTGAGAGAAAGAGAGCAAGAGAGCAAGGGAGATTTCTGGACAAGGAGGAGAAGGAGACAGCAACTTGGCACACATTCCAAGGCAGCAGTTGAGCATATTTGTATAGCTGATTCAGCACAAAATGAAAGGCTGATTTTAGCACAATTTTCTAGAAATCTGTACAACTGGTTTGCACAAAAATCAAGGAGCAGTTTGTTGTTTTTTCTGCACGCAAATCGAGGTCCATACTACGCATTTATTGCAGGTCGTACAATGCATTTAATGCAGGACGTACAACAACATTTAAGTCTGAAAGTGGGCACGAAAATCGAGGAGGTCGTACAACATTTATTGCTATCATGTTTGCTGTAATTTCCAGTTTGCTGTGAGGCACGGGAAAAGAGATAAGTTGTAAATTTGCTTGCTGATTTTTTTGCTGAATATTTCTCACTGTAAAAAAGGCATTTTCAAAAATAAAGAAGAGCTCTCGAACTGGTTTTCCCCAAGAGTTGTAGCGGCTTTTTTCAAGGTCACATTGACCAAAAATCACGGTGTTCAAATGTGTTAAATGACTGTTTGTACCTGCTGATTTTTTATTTCTGCATTTTCCAGCATTCTGTAAAATTTCCAAAATTTGTGTTTCAGCAATTTTTTTTTTTTTTTTAATTTTTTTTTATATTTTTTTTTTAATATAATATATATATATTATATTATATATATATATATATATATTGAATGTATGGATATGGGAAAGGGCATTTAACTATATGGGAGAAATAAGGTGAAACTGAAAATCGGGGTTGGAAATGAGAAATTTCTACATGGTATTGGAGCTTGAGTGCTAAAGTGCAGTTTGGGACAACAAGGAGGAAAATTACAGCCTGTTGATTTTTCACTCAGAAAATTCCAGCAAGCTGATTTTTCACAAACAACAGTTTTATTTTTACTACAGCAGTGCTATTTTTCAGTTTTAGGACAGCAAGATGTCATTGGGATTGAGAGAGGAGGATAGGCTGGATGGACATACAAATTATAGCGTTTGGAAGGAGAGAATGCAGAGTATCTTTGAGGAGGCAGAAGTCCGGGATATCATGGTGCATACCACACAGAACCCTGTTGTTGTGCCTACTGATGCTACTCAGTTGGCTGAGTATAATAAAAAGAACAAAAAGGGTAAGAGGCTGACTCTAGACGGAGTCAAAGACCATTGCATTCCTCATGTGAGAGGAAAGAGCAATGCCCATGAGATGTGGAAAACATTGTCCAATCTCTACCAGAGTACCAATGAGAACTGGAAAATGGTCTTGAAGGAGAAGCTGAAGAACAATAAGATGGGTAATGATAGTGCAGCTGGATATCTCACAAAGATTACTAATGTGAGAGATGAGTTGGCAGCAATTGGAGAGGCCATTCCACCCACTAAGTTGGTGCGAATTGTAGTGAATGGCCTCCCCCGTTCATGGATGAACTTTCCTGATGGGGTTTGTGCACGTGAGACCCTTCCCACATGGGAGAGGTTTTGGGATGATTACATTCACACAAAGATCAAGAAAGGTCAGCTTGGGGAAGCCAAGCCAGTTGAGTAGGATGAGGATGTAGCATTGTCAGTAGGAGGCAAGAAAGGCAAAGGCAAAGGTAAAGGTAAACAAGGTAACACACAGAAGGACTATTCCAAGGTGAAGTGTTGGAATTGTCAAAAGATGGGACACTATGTAGTTGTGTGTCGGGAGAAGAAGAAGAAGAAGGGGAAGAACCAGAGTGTGGCAGCTTCAGTAGAGGTTGAGGACTTTGCAGTTCATTTTGACCGGGAGTTTGGGTTCATTGCGTACGAGTCCTCTAGTGCAGGATCACCTGCTACACAAGTTCAGAGGGAGCATGCTTTTCCCTCAATTAGCGGAACATCTTCAGGTATCTGGTATGTGGACAGTTGGGCTTCATGTCACATGACAGGAGTCCATGAATACTTCTCTAAGCTTTTAGAGAGTGGCACTGATATAGAGGTAGTACTCGATGATGACAAAGTTGTTAGAGCATTCGGGGTGGGAACACTGACATTTCAGAGGGAGTCCAAACCTCCCTTGAAGGTGACAGATGTTCTTTATGTGCTAGGGATGAGGAAGAACCTCATATCTGTCTCAGCTTTGGAGGACAGAGGATATGAGATACTGTTCAGAGGAGGACAGGTGTTGATGTATCCCAGGGGCACTCCAGCTGATTCAGCTAGAGTGATAGGTGTACGCCATGCAAAGGTGTACAAGTTTGCATTCCAATCCCTTGTGGCATTGAGCAGTAGTACCGACAGCAGAGCTAGCAGTTTTGAGCTATGTGAGATTTGGCACCGCAGGATGGGACATATGTATCATGGAGCCTTGAGGACCTTGCAGGAGATCACTACAAGTGTGCCAGATTTTAGTACTGATCACTTTGATACTTGCAGAGGATGTGCAATGGACAAGTTTGCCAAATCCCATTTTCCCAGCAGTGACAAAAAAGCAACTGGGATACTTGATTTGATTCATTCTGATGTGAGCAGTTGGATGTCTCATGTTTCCTTGAGTGGATATGAGTACTATGTTTTATTCATTGATGATCACTCTAGGAGGACCTAGATTTATTTCTTGAAGACCCTTAGAGAGTACACCCTTGGAGAGTTTGTAGATTATTGTGCGGAGGCAGGCATTAGGAGGGAGTTCACTGTTCCTTACAACCCCCAGCAGAACAAGGTTGCGGAGAGGAAGAACAGATCCATCGTAGGGGCTGCCAAAGCCATGTTACATGATCAGGGGTTGCCATTGTTCTTGTGGGCAGAGGTCTGCAACACAACTGTTTACTTGCAGAACAAGAGTTCGCATCGTGCCTTGGGGCACATTACTCCGAAGGAGGATTTCTCTGGGAAGAAGCCTGATATTGGTCATCTTCGTATCCTTGGATGCATTACATACTCCTACATACCCAAGGAGAAGAGGACCAAACTAGAGCCCACCGCAGAGAAGGGTATCTTTGTGGGCTACAGTGAGACCTCAAAGGCCTTTTGGATTTACATTCCTGCACAGAGGAGAGTTGTTGTTAGGCAGGATATGAAGTTCGAGGAGGACAGGGTCTTTAGGAGGTCACGGGAGTTAGAGTATCTGGATCAACCAAACCCTCAGCAGCAGTTGAGTCAGTCGCATGGATCCAGTGGGTAGGGATCAAGAGGATCATGAGGTACATCTATGAGGATGTCAGGTCCGTTAGTGACCAGTGGCTCGCCGAGCAGAGGGGTGGTGCTTCGAGCAGTTCACAGAGCAGTTCACTAGGGATTCCACTGATGGACAGTTCACATGGTACCTTAGCTTCTACAGGTTCAGGTGCAGGCAGGAGGACAACAGATAAACAGTCAGGAGTTCAGGCCCCTGATGATGAGGAGGAGGAGTTTCATTCTCCAGTCGGAGAAGTGCACTCAGGGAAGAGGAAGCCCAAGTGGCTTCAGGACACCTTGAGAGATGCCACATCTGTTGCTGAGCCGAAGAGGCCGGTTAGAGAGAGTAGACCACCTGAGAGGATTTGTAGCTATATGGAAATGGTTACCAGCATCCTTGACTCTGAGCCTTCTAGCTATGAGGAGGTAGCTAGCCAGCAGGTCTGGAGAGAGGCCATGTAGGAGGAGTATTCTTCTATCATGAAGAATGATGTTTGGGAGGTGGTGCCGAGGCCTAAGGGAAAATCCGTGGTTACTTCCAGATGGATTTACAAGGTAAAGCATGTTGCAGATGGCAGCATTGAGAAATTCAAAGCGAGG